>MNCI01017403.1:523998-590572 GCA_015680685.1 Gnetum montanum
CAAAATTTTATTTGTTACAAGTAGGTATTATAAGGACTGCGTAGACTAGGTAGTTGAACAACATAGGAAATTTTCAAGAACTCACAGTACTTGGCAAAGTTGGCTGAATCTCTTTAAAGTAAGTCATTTGTAGTTCACACACAATGCAATTGTCACATTTTACACAACCACACGCCGCAACAGCACACACACATACTCACATTAACTACTAAGTTTATTTGGAGGTATCTGGGCCTTGGTGTTGCCAGAGACCAGCAAGCACCTAAATCCTGTTCGAGGACACTCGTTGGCGGTCGCATCCCAAACGGTCACCAACATAAGGTATCTCATGTCTTAATCCCTATAATCCATTTTAATTTCTATTATTTACCTCAAGGCTTTGTACCATGATTCACCTAATAAGTTTTGTTTAGTATATAGAGGTTCTTGATGGTGATAAACCATGTTGGCATGGTTTCTTACCTAGATTGATATTAAATTTCCAAATTGCCTAAGAACACCTTCTGGCATGGTTATGTAAGGGCATTTAAGACATGAACCTACTTTGGATAGAACTTTCATAACTCTTAGACATCCAACTTATAATCCATCATCACATGTCCAAATTCATCTGGCTACAATCCTCATGATGCAAATCATTCAAGCTTGGTTATTTTTCAAAATGATTTTTAACATAGAAACATGACATTCTTGAACCTAATTGTGGGCTTCTATGTGTCAACACTTGTACTTGCAAGCTCATGACTATTTTTTTGCATCTTTAAAACTCCTTTTTGTCTTTTATTTGATACTTAGTTTACTTCAAAACTTTTTAGAATTCCTTACTTTTTCATGTGATAAATTTCTACTTATAGCTACAAGGATGCAACTGGATACATTGATGCAGTATAAAAAAATCTATATGTGTGTGTGAAAATTAGTGAATTTTTTATATTTGTTTTCAAATTCAAGAGGATTTTTTACAATTTTTAGAGCCCATAAGCTACCAAGAGCATAACTTCCTCCTAGATCATCTGAATTCACTTACGTCTTGATTTGTGAGCTTCTAGAGATATGCTCTATATCATGGAGGTATCAACAAGTAATTTTCTAATAAAATTTTTGACAACGCACAAGTAGTTAAATTAACTAAGATATTAAAATAATATTAAAAATAGAAAGAATTAACATGCTTAACTAGCTATAGACCTCAACATTCAAGCATCTGTAATCACTTAAAAGCTTTAATGCCTAATTTTGATGATTAGCACTAACCATAGATGATTGGAAGGTACTTAAAATTAACAATTAAAGGTCAAACTAATCCATGATAATCCATGTGATTGCAAATGGCACCTAAGCTAGGCCTATAAGCATGTGGATCATTGTAACCTAGGGAGAAGCGCCCCCAAAAGAAAAAGAGGATAGTAGCAATAACAAGAGTAAGCTCCTAAGGCAACCCGTGCCATGGGTCCTTTGAGAGAAGAGCCCAAGGTCGAATTTTTCTATCAGATTTCCACCACAAAGATGGGATAGTCAAGGTAGGATGAGGCACCAAGACCCAGGCTAAACTTAGAGGTTATTTTGATAAAGGCTTTCCTAGAGAAGGTTTGAAACAAGAAAATCCAAAGTATGTTTCTCCAAAAACTAAACTTTAGAACCTTCTTGGAGTTTGTACCATCCATGTGCAATTACAAGTATCATCATTATAACCCACTATTATCACTAGTGGAAAATGGTATTTGAAAAAGACCCATCTTTTCTGGAACAATCACCAGGGAGATGCAGTGGTAAAGATTAAGGATATTAACATTTTCTACTCAATGAAGGATATAGTGAAGACCCTTGGATTATCTAACATTAGGAAAAAACTTCTAAAGGTGTCAATAGAGGTGGATGTTGAGGTGAAAAAGGAGTGGTCTCAACATTGCTATGGAGTGGACATTAATTTGTCACGTATGGTTTAGTCCAGAGTGAGGTGTATGATGTGGTCCTAAGCTAGTGCTACTCCTAGAGGCAATGAAAATAACTTTGATTAACCTAAGAGGGAAAGGGTGAAGAGAGTCTAAGCTAGCCTAAGTGCGATGAGCATTCATCCCTTAATCATCTGTACACATCTTGGACCTCATGCATGACTACTACTGGGAGTACCAAGCGTAGATCCTAGGTACGCTACTCGGTTACCAAGTAGTCACACTTAAATGCTCATGATTAAGTCGTACTCATTCTGCGTTTAAGGAGTTTAGGGTGAAGAGATATTAACTATGAAAGAAATAAATAACAATAACAATTAAATAATTAAACTAAGTGGATGCGATGAAGTAATCTTGATCTTTATCTCCAATCATTTGTGTGTCCAAGTACGTCACACTCGAATAAAGGTGCCATACAATTACAATCATCACACTGTGGACATGCACTGGGAAAAAGGATTGAGAAAAAAACTAACAATGAAAAATAACTTTTAACTAAAACTAACTCTCCTTCACTATGCACCTAAGGTGTATTTATAGACCTACATAGGAACCACAATATCACGTATACAATATCACGAGCCAAGCCATGATATCGTGGGTGCGATATCGTGAACTAATGAATCACGATTCATCAAATACAATAAACTTCAATATGTTAGCTTCTTTCATGATAAATTAGGTTTTAAGTAATTTTAATTATTTTCTTATTAACATAATACAAGAAATTGGTTTTGTTAATTGAATTCTAATCTTCTCAAATAGTTTATCAAACCACATAAGGTCTTTCATTGCATAATATTCTACTTCCATTGATGATATGAACTCTCTTTTTTATTTTATGCTACTCTACTTTTACTTTGATGAACTAAATTATGTTACAAATCTAGTTCATGATTTTCATGTCATAGGTCTCCTACTCAATCTACATCAAAATATGCTATCCTCTGCAAACTTCTTCATTCATATATTATAATATGATGTTTGTGGTTCCATTTACATAGTTTAGAATGCTCATTCCAACCTTCATGTGTGCTTCAATGAAATCTTGCATCCTTATGGCTAGAACATTCATAACATATTGGATATATGATTAGGTTTTAGTTAGGTACATTAATGATTAAATTAATTATTAATATTGAGTTGGATCTATTTCTTGTCATTTCATGTTAATTTTAAATCCTAATGACATTGGTATTATTGATTCAATACAGTCCTTCATATTGTAATCTTCTAATAGTTCCATCATATACTTCTTTTGTGTCATAAATATCTTCCTTTAATCTTATTAGATCTTCATCCCTAGATAATAATCCATCAATCCTAGATTAGAGATCTTAACATTCTATCTTAATGTTATTTTTAAATTATTCAAAGCCTATTGATCACTTCTAGTTAGTAGTATGTCATCCATGTGAAATGCTAATAATACTTGAACTATCCCATTGACCTTCCAATAGAATAAATTCTAATCTTTGATTAATATCTAAAAGTTATGATTTTTTTAGAAATGTTTCAATACATTGATACTACATCCTTGAGGCCTTATTCAATTCATGTAAGGTTTTCTTTAACTTGTACATGAAGTTTTCACCTTGTGTGAATCCTTTTGGTTGATTCATAAAAATTTCTTCCTCTAGTTTTCCACATAAAATTGTTGATTTTATATCAATATATCATAGATTTCAATAGTTTCTTGCTACTATTAATATCATTAATTTGAAATGCTTCATCCTAGTGATCAATCCAAATGTCCCATTGTAGTTAATTCCTTCTTGTTAAAGGAACCCTTTTGTAACAAGTCTCATCTTATACTTATCTAAACTATTGTCTTCTTTTAACCTTATAGTGAATATACATTTATTTCATACAATATTTTTATTAGCTAGTTTTAACACCAAATCTCATACTTATCTTTGTAAAAAGTCTTTGAATTATCTTACCTTTTAATGAAATAAGGAATTTTGAATAATTTCTAAATTAAAAATTGAATTTTTTGTTTTACCATGAGTCATGGTATTACAACATGAGTTGTGATATTTCACCATGAGCTAACCACAAGTCATGATATTAACATTGCAAGTTGACTACAAGTCATGGTCTTCAAACAACCAAGAAATTTTGGTTACTAATGGTACCATGTGTACCATGAGGTTATCAGAAGTCATGGTATATGAATAACAGAGATAATAAATATTCTTAGGATACCATGATTGAACCATGGGTCTTGATGATTGTTTCATAGATCATGGTAAATTTACCTTATTTCCTAAATGGATCACAAGTTGTGATTGGATATTATGTGTCATGGTAAAGTCATGGTAAATAGGAAATTTTGAATAAATCTACCATGAGCAATGGTTTCCTCATAAAATGAAACTTAACAAATCATAAGCAAATCATGATTCATGGTATTGCTCCCTAAGGATACCATGAGTCATGGTGAGGTCATGGTATATGAAAATTTCTTATTTTTACAATTTCAAAACTCATATCTAAGTGCAAGTTAGATTATTGATGTCACCTAAGGATGAAGATGAGACAAAAGATAACATTCGAATAGATAGCCTTGGGTTTTGAAAAATATAGAGAAGGAGATGTTAATTTTTGATCTTTTGTAGAATGAAATTTTTAAATGTTGAGTTGTAGACCTTAGTATGAAATGAAATTTTGTAGAGTTATTAACACTACTAATGATTGTAGAATGTGTTGATAACTTGAAATTGATGACTTGAAGTAAAGAAAATCAATGGTAATAATGGTAGATTTTGTTGACATAAAATACAAAAAAGTTTTTTGGAATATGAATAGTTGCTTGAACAATGAATTTCTTTGAGGAAAATTCATAACCAATCCTTATTTCTTGAAAAACTAATCAATACATCCATGTATGGCCCTACATTTTATGAAAAGTGATCAAATTCATACTAAGAGAATTTGAAAAGTTAGTACATCCGTGGTATTTATCTTTGCATTATTTTTATAAAATGTGATTGCTCTTGATGTAGACTTTCTATCATTGTGATCTTCTTCACAATCAACATTTGAGTAAGCATGAAATTATCCATATTCTTTGATGTAGATAAATCCATGGTCTGAAGTGCCTTTTACATTTCTTAGTACATGAGTGAAAGCATTAAGATGACATTTTTTAGGTTCTTGCACAAGCATTGATAAGAGAGAGATAGAAAATTCCAAGTTTGATCTTGTATAACAAAGAAATTTGAGTAGTCCAATCATGATTTTGTATAATTTAGCATCTACTAGGGCTATATTTTCTTTATGCTCTAGTTCTAAGTTGTGAGGAAGAGGAGTTTTAGTGTTCTTTTTAAAGAAATTTCAGGTGGTGAAAGAATTTCTTCATTATCTTAACTTCACAAAGAATTAGATAATAAAATTTGCATTATTGGAAATTTTTTGAAATTTTCTATTATTTGAGAAAAATAAGCATTACAAAAGATATCCAAAGGTTGAGGTTATGTTATGTTCTTTCAAAGCCATTAAAAATCATAGGAATTATGGTAGTGCAAATTTGAGAGATGATAACTCAAAAATTGTTAAATTTCTAACTCTAAAATTTTACTTGAATTTTCTCCTAGATATTAGCTTTCAAATTAATTTTTGATTACATAAAATTGTTATGAGATGAGAAAGAAATAATCTAATCATTGACTATCATTCACTCTGGTAAAATTTTAGGACTCAGAAAATCTACCAAATTGCATAGTGAATTTCTTCCAAATAGTGATAGATATTCAGATGAAATTTTAGCTATATATACCTACCTATTCTACCTTTCAAATAAATCTTAAATCACTAAAAATAATATGAAATGATCGAGATATTATTAAAATGGTAAATGTCCCGAATTCTAACTATTTAACTTCTAAGATTGAGTAAATAATGATGAATGATGTTGATANATCCCTCCTTAGAGTGGAGGGTAATTTTTATTCTTTATCTTTACTTTTCTTTCTTTCTTTGTCATGCTCTGAATTCCTACAGATTTATTGAGGCACTTGATCCTATAAGATAAAATATTTTTTATTAGTAAGTTGGCACATTACTCTTTTCAATTAATGTGAATGGTTTTGTTGGTTCCTTCTTTCACTTCTTGATTAATGAAATAGTACTTAATGTCAATGTGTTTCGATTTTTTGTGATGCAAATAGTTTGGGGATAGTTATATTTCTACTATATTATCATAATACAAATTTTTAGGGATATCAACTTCGAATCCTAAGTATGAGAAAAGCTTATTTAGCCATAGTATGTGTTGGAGGCATTTGGCCATGGCAATAAATTCTACTTCACATGTGGATAAGTTGATGGATGATTGTTTCTTTGATTTAGAGTATATTGGATTTTTTCCATGCATAATGAGAGCTCATGATGTGGATTTTATATCATCATTGTCTCCTACCCATTCGGCATCTAAATATGCATGAAGCTTATTATCTTCTTTATTGAATTAGATCCCAAAGTTGCAATTTCCTTTTACATACTTGAGAAGATGCACAATTGTTTACATGTAAGATTTTCTTGGCTCTTGCATGAATCTAGATAAGTATGATGTTGCAGTTTCTAAATCTAGTCTATTCTGGTAGAGAAACTAAAGTGATCCAATCATGGTTCTATACATGATTGCATCTATAAGAGGAGTCTTATCTTTGCTAGTTAACTTTAAACTATATGACAAAGGACTACTGACTAGCTTCTCATTCTTTAGATTGAATTTTTTAATGATGGAATTTGCATATTTGGTTTGATGAATCTTCATTCCCTCCTTATCCTGTTTCACTTCAATTCCTATGAAGCATTTGAGTCCTTTAAGATCCTTTATTTCAAATCAGTTTTCATGTCATTCTTGAAATCTTCTACCAGCCTTTTATTGGTTACATTAAAGATAATGATATCTACAAATAGTGATATGATGATGAATTCATATCCTTCCTTCTTGAAATATAGTGTTGGTCCAAATATGTAATTTTTATAATTCTTTCTACTGAGATAGTCATTAATTCTCTAGAACCAGAACTTAGGTGCTTGCTTTAGCCCATATATAGCTTTGTTGAGTTTACACATTTTGTTCTCTTTTCCTTTGATAACATAACCTTCAAACTAGTAGGTGTATACTTCTTCTTTGATGTCTCCATTTAGAAATGTTAAGTTAACATCCATTTGTTGAATTTTTAAATTTATGTGCTACTATTGAAAGAATGATCTTGATGGTTTCAAACCTAGCCACTAGTGCAAAGATTTCATCATATAAAATGTGTTTCTTTTGTTTGAATCCTCTTCCCATAAGTCTTTGTTTGTGTTTATGACTTCTTATTTCTCATTATACTTTGTTTTATACAACCACTTATAATCAATAACTTTTTTATCTTTTGGTTTGTCCAATAATTCCCATGTATTATTTCTTAGGATGACATTGTACTCTTTGTCCATGGCTTCTTTCCAAACTTTTAATTTCATGTCTTTGATTTTCATGATTTCTTCACCATTGGGTTTGTTGATCATGCAAAAATTACTTTTGAAAATAATACTATTTCCTCCATTAGAGACTTATCAAATAAAGATGAGAGGGTTGGAAAGATTAGGAACAAAATACACATTGGAAATTGTGACTTGTTGTCCATTGTTTAATTTTACTACATAATCTTCTATTCCTTCTATGACTAAGTATTTTCCATCTCCAATTTTGATGTTTTAAAAACTATTGTTTGTTTTGTAATTTAGAAGATAATTTTTGTAGGATGTCATGTGATTGGAGCATCCACTATCTACAATCCAAGAATCTTATTTTTATTTTTTAAATTAAATTAAAAATTGCATAATTACCTAGCTCTTATTCTTGAGTATCCTTTTGAGATAACGAGGAAGTATCTTGTTTTTTTTTGTGAAGTTTGTCCATGTATTTTTTTTCAAAACTAATTCTAGTCAAGAATTGGTCGATGATATGACCTTTTCTTTTGCAAAATTTGCAATACAGTACTAAGTCTTGACCCTGTCTTTTTCTTCTAGATTGATTCCATCTACCTCTTCCTCTAGCTAAACCTCTTTTTCATCCTCTTATATTTTGGCCACCATTTTCTTCTGAGTTTTTTTCTTAATCTTTATTCTAATAATTGAATCTTCCTCTCTCTTTGAATCTACCTTACCTACCTCTTTCTCTTTAGTTAGTTATGTAGGCTTAATCATCATCACTAAATTGTTTGTTATTCTTCATAATTTACAAGGTCTTGACTTGAGTAACTAATTCATTAATACTAAGCATGTTGAAGTCCTTTGAAAGAGTAATGTTTTCCATCATGTTTTTAAATCTTGAATCTATGTAGAGAGCTTGAATAACTTTTTGAAATTTTTGCCTATTGGTATATCCATAGCCACATTCATCTATTTTTTGTAAGTTGTCATACATTCTAATAAAGAAGTCTTCAACACTTTCATTTTTTCCAATTTCTAAGGTATTGAATTTTTATTTGTAGATTAGTTGCTATAATTGTTGATTTTCCAAGTTTCCCTATATTCTAATTGGAGATTATCCCATACTTCTTTGGAAATAGTATAATGACTATATCTATCAAAAATAGCTTGTGAGACACTAGCCAATAGCATCATAAGAGCCAAATTGTTATTCTTCTTCCTTGTTTTATATTCTTTGATTTTTAGTCTCGTACAATTTTTAAAATTGTGGATGAATTTGAAACCTGTTTCAACTATTCCCCAACATTCATTATGCTCAAAGAGGCCTTTCATCATCATTATTTATAGGCTGAAATCTTGAGCACCATCAAAGATGATGGAGCATCTANTAACAAATGGTTATGTGTAGTAAAAATTTCATCTTAATATCTATTGTGATTTGGGAGCAATTTACTTTATGATTTGATAGCTTTGAGTCCTGAAATTTTACCAAAATGAATGATGATCAATGATGGAAAGATTTAGTTAAAATTTTAGGATTAGTAACTTAACAACTTTTGAGTTATCATCTTTCAAATCTACACTACCAGAATTACTGCGATTTTTGATAGCTTTGAAATACCATAATATAACCTTAGCCTTTGGATATCTTTTATAGTGCTTCTTTTTTTCAAAATAAATAGAAAATTTCCTATGCTTTCCAAGAATAAAAATTTTATTAGCTTATTCCTTGTGAAGTCAAGATAACAAAGAAATTATTTTATCACTTGAAATTCCTTCAATTGGTATCGAAGTGTTAGGTTCACCTACAAAAATGAGCACAAAATACATAGCTAGATGCTCCATCATCTTTGATGGTGCTCAAGATTTCAGCCTATAAATAATGATGATGAAAGGCCTCTTTGAGCATAATGACTGTTGGGGAATANTTTAATGTATGTTGATGAATTGATGATAAAACTGTTAACTTCTTGTTGAAATTATGTTGATGATTCTTGGATATATATATGTGCCAAGTGAGACAAAGTTTCCTAAAAATAATACAATATAGTCCCAATGATCAAAAAAATAAGAAATTATATATATATATAAAGAGAGAGAGATTGGGACCAAAATAACATTACAACTAGCCATTAATTCGAAAACTTCTTATATTTTATTAAAATAAACCCCTATTTTAATGAAAACAAAAAATTATTATCTTCTACTCTAAAATGCCAACACTTTTCTTTCCTAATTTTGTATTTTTCTAATATAGAGGTAGCATATTTGGTTTGATGAACTTTGATTTTCTTCTTGTTTTGGGTTACTTGTATCCAAAGAAAATACTTCAATTCTACTAAGTCTTTCATTTCAAATTCATTCTTTATATTTTCATTGAAGTCTTCTATTAGTTTATTATTTGTAGCTTTAAATACAAGATCATCCATATAGTGTGATCTTACTATGAAGTTCTTTTTGTCATGCTTGTAGCACAAGGTAGGTTCAAACATACAAGATGAGTATCCTTTCTTTTGTAGATATTGATCATATGAAACCAAGCTCTAGAGGCTTATTTTAGACCATATAAAGCTTTCTTTATTTTCATAATTTATTATCCTATCCTTTGATGGTGTATCCTTTTTGTTGATAAATATATACTTCTTCATTAATGCTATCATTTAGGAAGGTTGAGTTTACATCCATTTGATGGAGTTTGAGTTTGCTATAAGTAGTAATTAAGAGAATGATTTTAATGATTTCATATCTTGCAACTTAAGCAAAATTTTCCTCATAGTCTATGTGTTTCTTTTGTTTGAAGCCTCTTGGTACAAGTCTTGCTTTATTTTTGATAACTTCTCCTTTTTCATTAAATTGGTTTTGTACAACCACTTGCAATCAATCATCTTTTTTCCTTTTGGTTTGTCAACTAGTTCCTATGTTTTATTCTTCATGATGGCTTCATATTCTCCATCAAGGGCTTCTTTCCATATTTTGATTTTCAATACCTCTTCTATATTTTTTGGTTCTAGAGAGAGAGTTGAATATGGTATGTTGTTAATAGTATTTAATTTAGTTCTTATTTCAAAAGTATTATTCAACATTTACTCTTAGGAATAACCTCTTTGCACTCATAGTTTGAGAATGTTTTTAAACCTCTAATTTATTATTTTGAATTCAAAATTTCTTTATTTCAAATTTGTCTTTTATGAATATAACATCTTTGGATAAGTGCCAATTTTTTCTACATGAAAATCATAGTAGGTGTATTCACTTGTTTTGGTGTCATAGCCTAGATAAATGGATTTATTTCCTTTGTTGTCTAATTTATAAATGAATTGTTTTAGTGTTTTGACATACTAGCGATATCCAAAGATCCTCATGAAGAGTCTAAAGGACCCTAGATCTATGAACTAAGCTTAAAGGAAATAAAGAACTTTGTTAGAACAAGCACACTTTTGTTAAATTATTTCTTCTATATGAATGAATATGTGCTACTACAATTATATAGGCCTTGATCTCTCAAAAATAGATTTGAAGAAATAAGTATGAATCTCAGAAATCATGGGGATGATCCTTATCATCATATTTAAGGATCTTCTTAATATGGTATGTCTTAAACATGGATCGGATAAGAATTACATGAATAGGATCTCATCTTATTTAAAATAGATTAATGAATGAGATCTATCTAATTCTATTGTGAAATATCTAGTCATCATATTCCACAACCCCACGCACCCCCCTCCCCCCAATGATGGTCAAACATTCCACTCCTAGGAAGTCTTGAAAAGACTCAAACTTTTCACGACTCAGAATCTTAGTAAAGATGTCTACCATTTGTGCTTTAGTTGCACAATGTTCTATGTTGAGTATGTTATCTTGGATCAAGTTTCTGAGATGATGATGCTTGATATCTATGTGCTTGGAACGCTCATGATGAATAGGATTATGAGCCATCGCAATAGCACTTGTGCTATCACAGTATAAGTGAATGGGAGGTTCGAGTGTATATCCCATTTTGGAGAAGACAAAGTGGATCCATATGGCCTGAGTAATAGCATTTGATACAGCAATGTATTCTGCTTTAGCTATTGAGAGGGCGACTGTAGATTACTTCTTTGATCCCCATGAGATAAGTGATGGATCAAAGAAGAAACAAAAAAACCAGAAATTGATTTTCCATCTTCGAGGTCACCTCCCCAATCTACATTAGTGTATCCCCATATCTTGAAATTTGTATGTCGATGAAATGTGATTCCAAAATCTGTTGTAGTTCTCAAGTATCGCAATACCTATTTTATAGCTTTCAAATGTGATTCATGCAAATCTTGCATAAACTGAGAAAGGTAGTTTACAACTTTTTTGATATCGGGATGAGTATTAGAGAGATACATTAAACTACCAACCAGGGATCTATATAGTAAAGGGTTGATAGATGGGGATTTGTCATCCTTGGTAAGTTTTGTACCAAGGGCAAGTGGTATGTCTAAAGGATTATAATTAATCATGCCAAATTTCTCAATTAAGGATTGGGAAAATTTCATTTGGCATATGAAAATTGATTTTTTTTTTCTTTGGATAATTTGAAAACCCAAAACATATGACATCTCCCCTAAATCAGACATTTCAAATTCCTTTTTCATAGCATTAAGAAAATTATTTCCTAAGGAAATTGTAGATGAAAAATAGATTAAATTATCTACATATAAACAAATAAAAATATAATCATCTCCAGATACCTTTTTGTATATTGTTGTTTGGGACTGAAGATTGATGAACCCTTCTTGCATAAAAAATCCATGAAGATGTGCATACCATGCACATGGAGCTTGCTTGAGCCCATATAATGCTCTATGAAGCTTGTAAACATGATTTCATTTTTCTTTATCAATGAAGCCTGGTGGTTGTTCCATGTAAATGTTTTCATTAAGAACTCCATTGAAAAATGCAAAAGCCACATTCAGTTGATAAACCACGTAGCCAGCTTGTGCAGCAATGGCAAGAAAGATTCTCACAGATTCCATCCATGAAACAGAAGCAAAGTTATCATCAAAGTCTCTACCTTGCTGTTGTTGGAGATAGCCTTTGGCAACTAGGAGAGCTTTGAGTTTTTCTATTTCATCATATTAATTTCTCTTAAGTTTAAATATCCATTTTAAATCAATAATAGGCTTACCAGACAGATGAGGAACTAGGTTCCAAGTGTTTTTTTTTATTAATTTGATGTAGCTCTTTCTCCATGGCATCAATCCAACGGTTATCCGGTGCAGCTTTGACGACTGTGGATGGTTCCATTAAACCATCATCTCTCTCGTGTAAGTAGCGCAAAAAATTCATCATCCATCGCAATGAAGAGAGCATCCTCAATAGGATCAATGTCCTGGGTTGGTGGAGTAGTGTCTTCATGAAAGTGACTTTGTGTCATGTGCTTTGTAAAATTTGTATCCAACATGTTGGAGGCTAGATGATATTGAGCTAGCTAAGAAGTGGATGGAATCTACCATGATGTGGACATTTTTGAGGTAGAAGGTGTGTTAGATGGAATGATTTGAGAGGGCATTGTTGCAGAGGTTTGTCCTTGAAGAGGAAATGAAAGTTGATGATGGTGCTACACTGCATTGGCCATTGAAATATTATGATATTTACCCCGACGTGAAGTAGTGTTAGAAATAGTTTTAGATGGGATTGATCCCAAAAAATGAAGAAAAAAATGATCAGCCATGGTACAATTCGGGTATTGAGGCCAAGATGGAAAACGTTGTGTTTAGGCAACTGGGATCATTGCATTGTTAGCTGGAAAATAATGGATTACATGTGGCCAATGATCATGCATAAATATTTGGGCTTCATTGTGTTGAAAAATAGCAGGGGATGTTGATGGTGATGACGGTGATATACATGCAGCAGAAAAATTAGGAAAAACATCACCTGGATGATTATGCCAGGGTTGTGTATGATGTGCTAGTCGTTGGTTTATTACTACCATGGATTCATGTCCAGAATTGGTAGCAACAGGCACATTTTTATCAAAGTTGGCAGCAGTAGGCACGTTGTTTGCAGGTTCATGACCAAAGAAATGAAAAGAATGCAGCTAGAATTTTGTGGCTTGTGTATTGTTTGGGTGATGGATGGTGACAGGAATCTGTGGGAAGTAGTAGTTGATGCCACTGTTATTAATTATGAAAGATGAAAATGGTCGGTTGGATGGTACTTCCTGCAGCAAACAAGAATTTGCAGATCCCTGTAGCCTGATGTATTTGTTTTTTGGTTTTCTTTTATCCATTGGCAGCTTCCTGCAAAACCAGCCCACTGATTCTAGAAGTATGTGCACCAGTTGAATAATGGTGTGGTTCCAAACATAAATTCTTCGGCCCTTGTTGGAAGGTGCATGCTTGCGTATTGGATGGCTGGGGCTACATGTTTTGATCGTAACTTGCCAATTTATGGTACGAGTTGGCATAAGACGTGTTGTTTGCTGCATTATGATGTCCCACTTCAATCCTGCATTTTCCTTCACGTTGACCAAAAATCATAGTTTGCCTTTCATGGTTGATTTTGTTGTTCCACATTGCCATCAAAAATACTTTTGTATGGTTTTTGATTTGGCCTTGGTTACCTACATTATCTTCCACATTGTTTGGCTTCAAATTCACTAAAATGGACATCACATGAATCAATTACCCTTTTATCTTTTTCATCATAACATTTATAGGTTTTTGGTATTTTTGACATAACTAAGAAAAATACAAGGGATAGCTTTCTCATCTAATTTTTTTTGATTTTGTGCAGGGATTTGCACATAACAAGGTGAACCAAAAATTTTCAAATGAGAGATATTGGGTGGATAACCATTCCATAAGTCATATGGTGTTTTTTCTAGAATTGACCTTGATGGTAGCCTATTTAAAAGATAAATTGATGTTGCACAAGTTTCTACCCAAAACTTATTTCCTAAACTTGACATTTGGAGTAGACATCTTGTCATTTCAACCACTATTCTATTTTTTCTCTCAGCGATGCCATTTTGTTGAGGTGTAAATGATGTGGTAGTTTGATTAATAATCCCACTTTTCTTGCAAAATTCATCAAATTCAATTGATAAAAATTCACCACCACAATTTGTCCAAATTTTCTTAATGGAATTGCCACTTTGATTTTCTACTTCCATCTTGAATCCTTTAAGAAAATCCTAGTGTTTGATCTTTTAATTTCATAAAATACCCCCAAGCAAATCATGAAAAATCATCCACTATGATTAACATATATCAATTTTTACCTAAGCTTAATGTTTGCATGGGACTGCATAAATCCATATGAACTAGATCTAATTTTTCTTAAGATTTATGTTTTTTTCTAAGAAACAATAACCTTGTAATTTTTCCTAGTTGACATATGCCACAATCATGATTATCTAACAAAGAAAATTTTGGCATACCTCTTACAATTTCTCCTTTTTGCATATAGTCCATTAAGCCAAAGTTGACATGTCCCAACTAAGCATTCCATAACCATGCTATGTCTTCAATGACAGTGAGACAATGAACATCCTTTTGCATCTATAACTTGTACATCTAATTCTTGCTTATAGGGATAATGGCCATACCTTTATCATCATCAGCCTTAGAAATTTTACAAACATATTTTTCAAATTTAACACGATACCCATTGTGACATAATTGCCCCACACTTAATAAATTCTTTGAAAGATCTAGAACAAAATAGATCTAAGAAATAACACATTTGTTACCTTGAGTTGTTGTGAAGGCAAGTGATCCAATCCCAGCAATGGTTAACTTTTTCCCATTACCTATGGTTATCTTTCCATCATATTTTTCCAAGCTTGATAACAATTTCTTATTCCCTATCATGTGATTTCTACACCCACTATTAACATACCAAATGTTGTTGTTCTTGCTAGCATTTGGTACCTTTGTATAGATTAAGAATTATCTTCCTCCTTTTCAATGTAAAATAATTTCTCACCTTTTTGTTGATCTTCATGTTCTATAATTTTTTCTTTTCCCTTCTTTTCATACTTCTTCCTTGACCAACATTCAAGAGTATTATGGGCATTAGTACCATAGAAATCACAATGCTTACCTTCCTTTGATTGATTGGATCTTTCATGACCACGACCTCTGGATTTGCCATGACTACATCCACGTCCTATGAATGAGGATCCACTTGAGGATCTTTGATGTTGATTTTGATTTTGATTAGATGTCCTCTAAAATTGTGCTTGAACTACATTTGTTGTTGAATCCTCACAATCAGCAATCCTTTGCTCATATGTCCTTAAGCTTCCTACGAGCTCAACCATGGTCATCTTATCAACATCTCTTGCTTCTTCAATAGTCACGATGATAGAATCATATTATTTGGTTACACTTTGAAGGATCTTTTCAATAGCATGCCTTTCCTCAAGCATTTCTCCAAAAGATTCAAGTCCATTTTGAACTTTTTGAAATTGGCTAATGTATTAATCAGTATTCTCTGAATCTAGCATGCGCAAAGATTCAAAATCTTTTCTTAAAACTTGTAACTTGACAACACAAACTTTTAATGATCCCTTGTATGCAATCTCTAGTGCATCCCATGCAACTTTGCTAGTTTGATGCATGACAATTTTGGACAGATCTAACCCAAATTGAATGATGAATAATGCTTTTGCATCTTTCTTATGAAGCTCCTTAGATTCATTATTTTCATCTTCCTTCAAGGCTTGAAATGTTTCTTGATCAACATCTTGGAATCCATTTTCAACAAGATCCCAAAGATCTTGTGAGATCAAAAATGTCTTCTATCTAATTTAAAATAGATTAATGAATGAGATCTATCTAATTCTATTGTGGAACATCTAGTCATCATATTCCACACCTCATGTGATTTATGTTTGAAAGTTTCTTATGAAAGAATTCATATGGAGACTTATCTATATTTTTCTTGCTAATATTCCTATTGGTGATATAGGTTGCTACATTAATGGCCATGCTTCAAAAATTGTTAAGAATTTGGACATTTTTGGTAGACATCTCATCATGTATTATGGAGTTTTGTTCTTTCTTTCTACAAATTCATTTGATTATGGACTATATCCACATGTATTTTGAGGAAAAGTACTTTGTTTTATGCAAAAATCTATAAATTCTTAGTTAATAAATTCTCCTCTTGTATCTGATCTAATGCCTTTGATGGTAGGCCCATAGTGTTCTTTATGATGATATAAAAATCTTTGAAATTTTTATTGCTTCAGCCTTATTTTTCATATTATAAGTCTAGGTATATCTTGAATAGTCATCTACCATGACAAGAGTGTAGTTAGCTCCTCCTATTAAAGTGATAAGCATCAGTCTAATGAGATTCATGTAGAGAAGTTCAAGGGGTTTTTCTTTTCTTTGCATAGGTATAATGTGGGGATTATTGGTTTGCTTCTCTAGAATGCAAATTTTACATTTTTTATTAGGATTTTTGTTGAAATTTTAAATTTTAAATGCTTTGAAATTACCTTGGTCTTTTATTTGAGTTGAAGTTTAAGTGTTGTCTTCTTTGTGATTTTTGTTTTGGAGCTAGAGTGTATCAAATCCAATTTTTGCCTAGAAAGTCTCTATGGTGTGGCCTCTCTTTTTGCAAAACCTACATGATAAAATTGAATTGTATGATTAATCACTTCTTTGTCCTTATGAGTTCCATCATTCTCTCATGCCTCTCTTATCTCTTTGAAAATTTGTAATGAAGAGTCATGGTTGCTGCATCGATAGCTAATGTGGGGTTTGACTAATTCATGTGTACCTGTTAATGGGGCACCCCTGTTTTCACCTATAAATGTGCACCTTCAACTGCATTTATGGCATCAAGTCTCATAGTTGTAGTGAAGCTCTTGCAGGTTTATCATTCAAAAGTTAGAATATTTTCTAAGTGCTTGCAATAGGAGTCAAAGATTATATGGATCTTTATTCGAGCACTATTATACCTAAGCAGTACAATTTGTGCAAAAATAAAGATGAGATTTTTGATAAACCTTGTAGCACTTTGAAATAGATTAATTTTTTCTTTTATGCATTTAATATAGTAATTCCCTTTAATTTTTTAATTAAGTAATTAATTAATTAAGATAGGAAAAATATCAATTAATTAAATCATATAAGTACAACCACTTTGAGTATACACTTGGCACCTGGTAATCCCAGTAACGCTTAACGTTTGGTAACCCAATAGCATTAAACATGTTCAAGATGTGTATGACAAGTGGAAATGAGTGCTTATGTTAGGATTAATTAAGTATTGGCTAGTTATTAGATTAGTTGGGTAGTTAGACAATTTATTACTCTATTCTTTATTCATAGCTACTTAAATCATAAAATGATAAAAATCATATGCCTTAGTTATACTTAACCATGCCATTGTACACACAAGTGTAACTAGGAAGATAACAATTGCAATAGTTAGTTTTACCTCCTAGAGATTAGTGTACTTAGAAGGCTAAAAGTCCTTAGAATTTGATCAAATCATGCATAGATGCTTGTGATTTGTATGGTTTGATGTAGGGTATACTCATCGCTCATCATTGGCATCATTGCTAAGGACTTGTAGTTTGCTACGTGTGCTCTCTAGGACTTAGTGGAAATTATTTAAGATTATTGGAATGAATCCAAAAGTTGCAATCATTCAAATGATAATTATTATTATAATTAAAGCACATTGTTATTTTTCTTCTAAGTAAAAATTTATTCTTCTCATAGGCATGAAGAATTGAAACCACCAATGCCACAGGAATTCAAAGTGATGTACACTCATCCAGATGAGTTTATGCTTGATTTCACCTTCATCTTGCACTAGGATGAATAGTTGTAGTGGAGAGACATGGAGGGCAATGTTGTGTTGTCACCCAACCAATCTATTCCTAGGATGCTACTCCAAACTCTTGAGAGGTTGAGCATCCAAGATCTCCATGAAGAATATGTTGTGCAAGATCATGACTATCAGGACTACCATCCCATAGAAACATAGCTGAAAACAAATCAACACAAAGAGAAGCGTCATGAAGCTATGAAGAGGAAACAGTTTACTAACCACTTGTTCTTGCTAAATCAAAAAGACAATGAGGATCCTTCCTCTAGGATTTCTCAACATGAAGATTCTCCACTCCTTGACTCCAATGAAGGGCACTTAAACTTGAACTTACAATCCACTATCAACAATCCTAGTTTAGGCAAAAGTGGAAGTCAAGGTAGGGGCTCAAGAAAGCATCATGATGATGATAAATCTGATGATCATGATTGTGACAAGCAAAGAGGAGGTGGTAGACATCATGGTGGTGGCAATCCTTCTCCCTCTTCATCTGCATCTTATTCTTCCTTCTCTGAATCTGAGAAAAACTATAAAGGACAAGATCATGATGGATGTGAAAGGTGGGACAACAATGATCGTAGGCCCTATCATGAACAAAGGGGTAGCAAAGGACATCATAGGCATCATTAAAATCATGATGATGATGAGCCTTAGCTTGTAACTTCAGGCATGCTGAACATCACAAAGATAGTCAAAATTCCAACCAAGCATGTGAAAGATAGCAAAATCAAGAGGTTCGATATGAACAATATTCCTAGATATGAGGGGGGATATAACTGAGATCCATAGATCCATCTTCAAGCCTTTCACGATGCCTATGCCTTATAGATCATAGAGAATGATTGGAAAAAACTTAAGCTATTTCCCACAACATTCACAAAAGAAGCAAAAAGATGGTACTACTCTTTGGAGTTGGAATCTATTCATAGATGGAGTATGATGCTTAAGTTATTTAATGATAAATATCAAACATACTCTAGAGTGTCCAATCTAAGAAAGCAAATCCAAGGCTGAAAACAAGGAAAACATGAACCCTTTGACACACCCATGGGTAGGTATTATTCCCTTTTGCACAAATGTCCTAGCCATGGTTATTTTGAATGGAAGCAGCTTCACCATATCATAGATGGACTCTGATCAGAAATAAGGATAGCTCTTGGGGTTTATGCCCAAGGGAGATTGTTAGAACTTCGAGATCATCAAATCCAAAGGCTAACTGAGTAAGTTATAAAAGAAGAAGAAGAATTGAGGAAATGAGAAAGTTCTAAGAAGTATAACCAAGATCCTTTCATCAGAAAAAGGAGGCCTGATTCTATGACAATGAGGGGAAGGCACTACTTGATGAAGTGATGTAGCAAAAAACATTGCCAATTCAAAATTTTGTTTCTGAGATTTCATCCAAGATGGAGAAAATGTGGGAATCATTAGATGAAAAAGTCCAAACTACTCTAAAATTGTAAAAGAATCCAAAAAGGAAAATAGTGATTATGATTGCAGGACAAAAAAGGAAGCTAAATGTGCCTCCCCAAGGAATATGGGCAAAGTTGCTATACTAGAATAGGTTGTGGAGTTAGAATCAAATGATGATGATGGGTGTGCATTTGCCAATATGAACATCCTAAGGGATGTTGCCCTATTGTGTCACACTTGTAGGAATCTAGGATGTATGCTCTAAATCCTAGGTTGGTAAGAAGGTAAGCACCTAGAAGATTACCTTATCTTCAAGGCAATCCAAGGTAGTTCCACCAACAATAAGCCTATTATCCAAGTGAAGCCTCACCACAACCATATGAGTAGTATAATCAATGGTAACACTAATAGTTGTGGGGAATGCCACTAATGAGGCAATTGTACCCTTACAAATAGTTGGATCCATATGGGTACTATGTTCAACAACCCATGTCTCTACATGACTCTTCTAGTCATGCCTTATTCCAACATTACTACTACTCTCTAAAGTATTAAAAAACTAATTCTCCATCTCCTAAAGGAGAATCCCCATACTCTTATCATCCTCCTCATCATTCAACACATATCCCTCCTCCCTCAACCCAATAACTACCTACTCCATCCATGTAGGGTGAAATTCTTACACAACCACAATAATGTAATGCTACCAAGGTTGTTAACTTACAACCAGCTCTTTAGCTAAGTGATCTAGAAACTAGATCTCGTAAAAGACCATTCTTTTGAAATAATAGCCTTATAAAGCCCTTACCTACTCATGTGATTAGTCATCCTCTTTCTTCTTCATACTCTGCATCTATTCTTTTTGAGAAACCTTCAAACCAAACATCTTCTAAGACCTACATAGTCATGTTAACCCATGCTATATCTAATTAGATCAAGGCTAGCAACCTTCCTAGGGAAGGAGCTAATCCTAGAAGTGCCCTCATCTACTTGCATATTGCTAGAAATGATCCATGTAAGGATGTTCTTGATTTAGGTTCTGGTGTTAATTTGTGATCTCATGAAATGTACAAAGCCTAGAACCTACCTCCTCTCAAGAATAGCAACATTGGTTTAAAATTGGTAGATTAGTCCATCACTATTCCCTTGGAGCTCGTGGAGGACATTGTGACCACTTTCTATGGGTGGCCCTATCCTATTGATTTCCTGGTGATCAAGGTTAACAATTGCAAGGGGGATTTCCCAATCATTATGGAAAGGGCTTGGTTGAGCACTATCGACGTGTCAATGGGCATCAGAGATATTTTTCTAGAAATTTCCAAGAAAAATGCTTTTGGAAAGATTGAGAAGAAGAGAGTTCCATGCATCGTGTATAGCAATACAAGGTGCAATTGTGTGTAGAAATTATGGTTTATTAAAAGCACATCAATCAAAACATGCAGCCAATGTACAGATGAATTTGAAATCCAAAAGTGCATGTACGGGGCAGTCACAAAATAGGAGAATAACTAGTGGCTGATAGTTGATCCTGAAAGCAACACACTTTGCATGGAATCAATTGAATCTTAACATGTACCAATGTTGAAAGCATGAATGAATTGAAGCAAGCTCATTGCCAACTCTCTAATGATGAACCCAATGACACTTATTGGAGAGAGTTGGAAACCCCTGAAAATTTCAAACATGAGCCCTTAGAGTTGAAAACTTTACCTGTTAGCATGGAGTATGCTTTTCTAAAAAATGACAAGTTGGTAATACTCAATGCCAATCTTGCTCTTGAATAGAAAAAATATGCTACTAAATGTGGTTAACAAATGGCCAACAACATTTGCTTCATCATATCCTTAACTCATAGGGATTGATCCTAGATATGTCAACATCACATCTATACTAATCCTTCCAACAAGCCAAAGAAGCACCCATAGTGGTAGCTAAACCCCAAATTAAAGTAGATCATCAAAGAGAAAATTGAACAACTCCTCAAGGTGGGTTTCATCTATCCCATCACGAATAGCGAGTAGGTTGCCCACTTGTAATTATTCCAAAGAAAGGTGGCAAGTAGAGGGTATGTATTGACTTCAGGCTATTCAACATGGTGATGTTCAAGGATCATTTTCCATTACCATTTGTGGACCAGCTATTGGACACTATCTCTAGGCATTACTATTACAGCTCTTTGGATGGTTATAGTGGCTATAACCAGATTCAGATAGCATTGGAGGATTAGGCCAAGACTATGTTCACAAGTCCCTTGGAGACTTTTACATATCGAAAGATGCCATTTAGTCTGTACAATGCCCTTGTAACATTCCAACGCCTTGTGCTTAGCATTTTTCAGCAGTAGATTGGTTACGAGGTGGAAGTCTTCATGGATGACTTCTTCACCTATGATTCTATGTTTAAGCAAGCCCAGGACCACCTTAAGCAAGTGCTTAAAAGATGCATGGAGACTCATCTTTAGCTTAATTGGCAAAAGAGCCATCTCATGGTCTAGGAGGGCATTGTGTTAGGGCATAGAATCTCAAAAGCAAGGATTGAGTTAGATCCTAAAAAGATTACAATCATCCAAGGAATAACCTGCCAACCAAAAACTATTAAATATGTCCAATCATTCCTTAGACACACTAGCTACTACCAGTGATTCATAGAAAATTTCTCTAAGATCACTAAACCATTGGTCGAGCTCACAAAGAAAGATGCTCCATTCATATGGACCAAGGAATGCAAAAATGCATTCTAACAACTCAACCAGAAGCTTGTAGAAACTCCAAGTATAGTAGCACCAAACTAGTCTTGTCCATTTCACATCATGATGGATGCATTAAACTATGCCTTGGGAGCTATGCTTACATAGTTGAATGATCAGAAATTTCCTTATTACATTTGCTACATAAGCCAAGACATTGTGGGTGCACAACTTAACTACATCACAATAGAGAAAGGGCTCATGGCAGTGGTGTATGCCTTGGAGAAGTTTAGGCACTATGTGCTTGGATACAAAGTGTTTGTGCACACCAACCATAGTTCCATTCGCTTCCTTATGAACAAGCCAATAGTAAGCCCCTATGTCATACAATGATCAGTGATCTTATAGGAGTTTAATCTTATAATGGTAGATTGAAAAAGAATTGAGAACATGGTCACTAACCACCTATCTTGGTTACAATGGAACAACAAAGAGGAGAAGAGCCTACTCTCTGATCAATTTTCTGATGAACTCATGAACCAAAATGGTATGATGGCATCCTGAGTTATCTTCTTACTTAGGAGATGCCACAAGACTTGGACTTTAGGAAGAAACAATAGTTTCTTAATCAGACCATATGCTTCATGGAAATTAATGGACACCTTTATAAAGTATGCAGCGATGGCCTACTACATTGGTGTGTTCCTGATGCTGACCAACTATGCATTCTTTAAGATGATCATGAGGGTCCTTGTGGAAACCACTATGCAAGGAGATGCATGGCCATTAAGATCCTAATGGCAAGGAATTATTGGCCAACAATCTTTAGGGATGTCCACCAATTCATCCACTTTTGTGAATACTATCAATGAGATGATGGGATGATCGCTCGAATGAAAGGACCTTAGCAATGGATCCAACCACTGAAATCCTTCGATATCTAGAGCATAGACTTCATGGGTTCCATCACACCCATGTCAAATGGAAAAGTATACATAATAGTCGCTACTGACTATTATATGAAATGGGAAAAAGTAGCAACTGTCATCGACTATACATCTTCTATTATTATTTAGTTTGTACAACAAAGTGTTGTAAAGAGGTTTGAAGTGCCATGTGCACTAATTTCTAATAATGGTACTCATTTTATAGGTGCTGCTTTTCAAAAGCTCATGCAATGCTTGGGGGTTAAACATAAACTAACAACACCCTATCACCCCCAAGCCAACGATCAAGTAGAGGTTATAAATAGGGAAATCACTAGGATCTTAATGAGAATAATTAGCAAATATAAGAGATACTGGAGCAAAAAACCTCAACAATGCCCTTTGGACCTACTACTCCACATGGAAACTCCCTATAGGCTACTCTCCATATGAGTTGGTGTACAGGAAATTGCCAACTCTTCCCATTCAATCTGAGCTCCATACACTTTTAACAGCATATGACCTTGACCTTGACCTAAACCTAGCACAAAAAGAGAGATTGATCAACCTTAACATGTTAGATGAGGACAGATTGGTGGCCCTGTCTTGGAATAAAGTGAACAAAGCAATCAGTAAATAATGCCATGACCTTAGGATAAGGAAAGTCAAATTACAACCTGGAGACAAGGTCCTTTACTGGAACCCCACACAAGTACCTCAAAAGACCAATTTCCAAACATTGTGAAAAGGTACTTATATTTTTTATGAAACCTTTCCTTCTGGGGTCATGTTAATATACAAACCTAGGAGCCCAAATAAAAAGCAATTAGTCAACACACAACAAGTCAAACCTTTCCATGAGGCCAAGAAAGCCAGTGGAAGCAATGCCTCATCGAATAGACACCCTTACTCAATATTTTAAATCTCCTCCTTTTAGCTTAGTCATGGAGGAAATAGCCATCTATGCTAACCAATCAAAGTGGCTTCTTAGTTTTTCTACCTTTTTGTTTTACAATTTATTGTTTTACACTTTGTTATTATTTTTTACAATTTTTTGTTTTACACTTTGTTATTTTTATAGTTTTTTTGTTTTATTTTACAACATCATTAATACATTTTGAATTTCTTGAATATTTTTTAAAAAATTATATTTTACTTTATTTTGGTATGAGTTTTTCATATTTTTTGCTAATAAAATGCTTTGTTGCCAACAGGACACAGTGATGCTATAGCTATTTGCTAATGGTGATTTGTACTTAATGTTTTTGATTGCTAATGCTTGGTTTCTATTTTTGAATTTTGATGACTTATAACTAACACAAAGTTTATTTTTCATGGAACAAGTAATAAGGTCCCTTTTCATTAATGAAACTTTAATTAACTTGCAACCTTGGTATTTTCCAAGCTTGGAAAAGACTCAAAGGTCTGAAAAGGGTGTGATTTCAAGGAGATTCAACGCTCTTTGTATCTTTTGACTTACTTGAGTGCATAAGTGTTTTTATGGATTTCTTATTGTTCTGTGTTGACCAATAACATGAAGTTAATAAGTCTTTGCATGGTGTGGTTCCCATCCAAAAAAATCCATAAAAACATAAAATCCAAAAAAAACATGATGGGAAGCACACTCCTTAGATAAATAACAAGCTACAAGCAGTAATGATGGGACTAGAAAGACATGTTACCTATGTCTGAAGATCCCCTCTAACTAATTCCCTTTCTCACTTTCTACTTCTCTTTTCTTCTCTAATAAGGAATAGTGATTGATCTGTGGAAGCATTCTTATGTCTCGAGGGGGTGGTCTCGTCTTAGAGTGGCAATGCAAAGTCACTACAAGTGGTTGGTTTTGATTTGAACTAAGGATGGATTTTATCAGGTTATTTAACCACAAAATCCACAAGGGACTTCCTGTGACCACAATTCAGAATGCCATCTCACCTTCTCTCTCATCCATCAATGCTTTCAATAACCCACCTCACTGCCAATTTTCATGTTTTCATTTAATGTCTTATTTTAATGTGTTAAAATTCTTAAGTAGATTCTTCCATATTTGATCTTTAACTTTTCATAAACATTAATCAATTTTTGGACTCACAAACTCTTTAGTTGAGGTTATGCAAGGGCAAAAAGGGCATGAGCCTACTATGGGGAGGATCCACATACATGACTCTTAGTTGCATAGTTAAGTTCCTTATCCTTAGGCATTTTTGTAGTTTAAGCTTTTATGTGCCCCACTGTGCATCCAACTATGCACTTCTTAAGGCATTTCCTTTAATAAATTTCATTCTCTTAACCATTTCTTTAATTTCATGAGTTATCAAGCCCTCTTTGAGATTTCATCATGTTCATGACTTTTCTAGCTCTCTATGGACACCAATTTCATAATAAAACTCTTTGTATTTTTCAAGATATTCAAAGTCAAAATTTTGGTCATAGGCTTTGTAGATGGGTACTTGTCAATGAAGCCCATGCATAAACAGGACCCCATATACGGATCCTGTTAATGCAAGGGTCCACCTGCTTATATATAAGCAACCACACTTAGCGATTTTCACATTTTCTTCAAAACGAGGGGAGAGTTTTTCAATTTTTTAGAGCCTAAAACCTTTCAAGAGCCATATCTTCCTAACAATTTGTCCAATTCACTCCATTCTTTGACCTTGTAGCTACCAGAGGTAAGCTCTTTTATTGTGGGGACCACAAACCTTACATTTTTGACAAAATTTTTTAGCAAAATTTCTAACTCCCACAAGGTTTAACAAAGAAATCAACATTAAAACATCAATTTATGAGAGTTAAACCCTTTCAACAAGCTCTGGTAATATTCTAAGTTAAAAATTATTAAAATAATAATAAAATAATCAATCTACCATGGTCCAAACTTAGCCTAAGTGTAACTACCTAACAAGACAAGGTATTTAAATGTTTTAAGTTACACAGTGAATGCTAATCCTTGGTTATGTTTTCCCCACAAATGGCACCAAAAGGAAAGCATGCATAGGAAGGAGAACCATCCCAACCAAAGGACAAAAGGCCACAAATAGGAAGAAACCAAGAACAACCCTATGAGCAAGCAGAGACCCATGCCACAGGACCTCTTCTAGAGGAGCCCAAAGTGAAATCTATTTGACAAATTTCTAAAGAAGCGACCACAACAAAACAATCTCACAAAGATGAGGTGCCTAAACCTAGACCAAACCTTGAGGTTACCTTGATGGAAGCCTACCTGAGGTAGATCATGAACAAGGAGATCTACAAATCTGTGCTCTAAGAGTTGAACTCTAGATCTTTCTTGGAGTTTACACCACTAGAAGTCAAAGCTCAATTGCAAAACTCTCCCATGTGGTCTACAATCATTTCCAATAGGGAGTGGTACATGGGAGTGTAGCAACCAAAAACGTCAGTGGCTGGAAGAACGCCAGGGGTCAGCAAACGCGACAATTCCAACCCCGTATCGGTGGGAGGGCGGTGCTAGGTGTGTGTGGACACAGGGTGCCTTGAACGGTCTGGTCAATCAGACAGGGACTTACATCGACATCAATACAGCCTTTTGCAACGTAAATAATGCGAAATGCGAGATAATGCTCACGGGTAAGTAAAGCAGGGGAGAAACTATAAAAATGCAACAGTGATACGAAATAATGCTTAAAGGTGGATAAAACAGAAAATAATGTAAAGGAATGAGACAGCAAATGAGAGATAAAGTAAAGTATGGTTAGAAACATGCACTGCTCCAAAGCTACAAACTCGTCTGGTCAGGGTGGATACAATTGGCTGCACAGCGTGAAGGAGTATAAAAATCTTGAGAGTAACCAAGACGTGCCGAGCAAAAAGAGTTATGCGCTTGGACGCATACTCGTGTACAAAAAATGTGGGGCTCTACCAAGGTGGTAGAATAGAGACAGGGACCTCTCGTCAGTCGAGAGAGAGTCTCTCTTTACAACTTTAGACAGATGACTTTGATATTACAATGCTGGAGAGAAGGGAGATCTTTGTTTTAGAATTTCAAAGTTCCCACCACTTGGAAGTTGTTTGCTTCAAGAAAATGCTAACTCTTTTGCAATTGCCAACTTTAAAAATTGTGGACTTTTCCAAATTGCGGTACCTCTAAAAATTTTTTCCGACCTATTATATGCTATTTGTCGGGATATTTATAGGACTAAAGATAAGTGGAAAGGGACAGTTTTTTGAATGCTATGTGCCATAGGCTTGCCTTGTCTTATTGGCACCACTCGAGTCATCTATGACCGTTGGGCCTACAAGACCATTGTGATGTGAACCTGCCATGCAATAACTACAATCCTACCACGTCATAATCGTGTCGTCAGCATCTAGGGACATGTGCTAATGATCCAATTAGGTGGAGTGCATTGATGTCGTGCAACCACCTACATGCCTCGCTGTGCTTTATGACGTAGCATGCTTGGCATAGCGTAGCACTTTGTTGTGCATTCTGCTGTCTGTTACATGCTTGCTACACTACATAGCGTAGCGTAGCATAGCAACTTACCTTAGTCACAAGAGTTTTGCTGATTTGCAAACTTTCTCCTGTGATGCAAGTTTTGCGAACTCAGTTGACTCTGCCTTTCAAACTACCTTCTGTCTCTTCTGCAGGATTGCTACGCCTTGTTGCGCCATGTAGCTCAGTGTAGCATAGTAGCATAAATGGTTCGCCGCTTCCTGATGAAAAAGGACATCACTGCAAAACTTGAAATTGGGAGAGGGGAGTGGGTAGTGAATTCGTTGCCATGCTACGCTATGCGACATCGCATAGCATAGCACTTCGTGACTTACAAAACTTACCGAACTATTTCTTGCGCATCCAGGATGCTACCGTCGATTCTACACGCTCTTCTTGAGCAGGCTACCAGCTGTTTAGGCTACTTTGGTGGGTAGGCAGGATGGTATAGGACCTATCCATGCTCAAAGTAGAAAATTTGCCGAACTGGCTGACCTAGACTCAGAACGTTCTTCTCCCGATGAACTGCCATCGTGCTGTGCAAACTGCAAGATCCTGGTGAAGCAAGGATGCCCCCACATTTTTTAGGGTGTTTTAGGGAGAGACATACTTGTTCTGGAATAATCGACAAGATAGTTCAACAATCAAGATCAAGGACATTTTAGTGTCCTACTTAGTGTAAGCCTTTACAAAGGCCCTTGAGTTACCAGAAACCAGGGCAAACCTTGTTGAAATCTCCATACAAGTAGATCCTAACATCAAGAAGGAATGGACATAATGGTGTTATGAAGTCAATTGTAAGGAGTTTGACATTCTCACCACAGTAGAACATCCATATTTTAAGATTATAACCTTTCATCTCAATCCAACGGTGAGGCAAAGTAAGATCACAACCTTCTTCACTTATGCATGTGCCAGTTTAAGTGGTAGATTTTCAATCAACCTTCCACAGCTTATCTATCTTAAGATAGAGAAGTAGTTTAAGAAAAATGAACATGGAAGGAAGGCACTCCCTTTTTCATGTCTCATCTAGAAACTATGTAAGATGGAAGGCATAACATGCTATACAAATGACACTGTCTTATGTGCTCCATCTACTTCTTGGGTAGAGATGATGAAGGACAAGGTACCTATGAAAATCATCTAAGAATAGGAGTAGCAACTATCACCTCCACCACTCACTCATGAAATAACATCAAAGGCCCATGTTTCCCTTGAGTGCATGCACGAGATCCAAGAGCATCTCTTGTGAGAGCAAGAGTAGTGAGCAGGAACGAGTGATGGTGATCCATCTATGTATCACCTAACAATGAGTCACCTTAATGAAGTGGTTTGAACAATCAGCCAAATGGAAGGAGGTGGGCTAATTTTCATAACCTAAAGAATGCAACTACCCACGAGATCAAATCATAATGCTCAAGAGGTAACAATATCTATTTCTTAGTAGCAGCAATTCCTAAAAATCTCTGGGAATGTCACTACTTTTTTATGCATCTGGATGAGGGCAAGGGGGCAACCATCTTGGTGATGCAACATCATGCATAGTAGATAGTAGTAGAGATGGTTGTTGATAGAATTGTTAAGGAATTAAATGCACCTATAGCATCTATACCAAACATTTCTTCACTTAGATATGTGTATACATCTATATGAATAGTTGGTGACAAATTGAGTGCAACCTAGCATGAGGAGTTGCTAGAGTAACTAGTGGGAATCAAGGAACCAATTATAAATGTCTTCAACCTCCCAAATAATATCACTGCTACTTAATTATAGTTGCTTAAGGTAAAGGGTAGGGGTATCATATTGGAGGGGTAGCTTGAAATGGCCAAAACTGAAAATCAATGCTTGGCTACAAAGGTTGCCCAACTTAGGGCCCACCTCCCTAATTCAACGGTACTCACCCAACTAACCACAAGAGATGAAGATTTCCAATATCT
The DNA here is from genome assembly GCA_015680685.1 of Gnetum montanum. Classification (NCBI taxonomy): domain Eukaryota; kingdom Viridiplantae; phylum Streptophyta; class Gnetopsida; order Gnetales; family Gnetaceae; genus Gnetum; species Gnetum montanum. Next base: position 553,629 of record MNCI01017403.1, read on the forward strand.
TCAACAAAAACTTAGAGAGGCTAATTTTGCAAAGAATTTGATGCTCTTTGATAAGTCCTTAGCAAATGTAGTGACCTACAACATCCAGAAGGACTTGGGTCAGACTCACCAGAATAACAAGCACCTAACTATAGAAAACCACCACCTACGTAATGTTAATGCACAAAAACAACAACTACAAGATTTTATCCATCAACAATAAGAGTAGCTAGCTAGAGTAAATAATGAACTAAGAAGATTGGTAGTTGAAAATAGAAATCTCCCCATGGAGGAAGTTTGCGCTTTTTACAAAACATTTGCAATAAAGATAGTTTCCTAGAAGAATAAGGCTCTTAAATTTAAGAGAGTTAAAAATTACTACAGAGATTAGGTTAGTCTACACAAAATTAATAAAAACCATATCCAGATGATGAAGGAAAAATTTAATGAGGCCCTCCAAAAACTCAAGGAAGGAGGTGATGTCTAGCAACCTATCTTTTATGGGCTTATTGATTACAACAAAGCGAAGATCTACATGAAAGTGTTGTAGATCAAGGAGATGATGTAGTACATGGAGCTTGCAAATCTCCATTATGCAAACCTAGTGATGCTAACTATCAAACAACCATATTCAAAGTTGGAGAAACAAGTGGCCACCTTGTACTTGTTGAACAAAGTAGAGTTCAAGACCCATAAGGAGACCAAGCAAAGGCTTGACATTGCCAACGTTGAAGTCAAGGTTCTCAAGACAAGATTCATTAATCAACGATCAACTACTACGAACCTAGCCAAGAGGATGAATGACTACCAGGAACTATGGAATGTAGTCAAGGCATTTAATGTTCAATGCAAACTTTTCGTTGCCTGGTTTGTCAATGTTAAGGAGCTATTCCTGATAATGCCCTATCCTTGGGATGTTTCCACTTCGATCCACATTCAAGATGCTACGTGGACCATGAACAATCCCAAGGGAAAGAAGGAGAAGATGAAGCCACTATTGGATGCCTTTCATCTTCCACCAAAAGTTGCAACTACCACAAGACAACCACAATTACCTTAACCACCGTATGCACCAAAAGTAGGAGAAGGTCCCTCGAAGCCACAAGAGCCTCCACTGCCTAGGACCATTTGATCTTCTCCAATGTCTTCACACCATTTGAGAAATTGTGTTTATTATTTTTGTCCTAGTATTCAATTTTGTTATCTTGAACACCAAAGTTTTGTAATCATTATTGATGAGTGGCAAGGTACCCCTACATCCAACCATACAAATCACTAAGGAATTACATGCAATTCGGTCAAATTCCATGGACCTATAGTTATCTCATACACTAGTTCCTCTAGGAAGTGAAATAGTGTTAAGAATGTTCATTGTCTTCCCAACTACACTTATGAGGCTCAAGGGTATGGTTTTAGTGTAATTGAGGTATATAATTTTTTATCGTTTATGTTTTATGGATGTAATCACCTACAATAAGAATAAAGGGAGAGTAGATTCAAACTAGTCTATCACCTAGCTAGCCTAACACAAGTAACCATCCCACTTTCCTAAACACATCCTGAACACACATAGCACTACTGGGCTACCAAACGTTAAGCATTGCTAGGTTACCAAGTACTATATGAATGCTCGAAGTGGTCATGTTCATGTTCATTAATTGTTGGAAATATATTGCTTAATGAAATGCATTAAAGTAAAGAGCAAGAAAGTAAAATGCAATAAAGAATTATTAAGCAATTCTCAGTGCTATAATGATTTCCAAAAGAGTTTTTTTTATTCCTATCACACTACTATGCTCAGGTACATCAATGCTCAAACAAAGAATTATACACACTTTAGACTCCTTTTGTGGGCACTTAGAAAATATTCTAACTCTAAGGAGAAGAAACAATAAGAGCTTTACTACCTTGCTTGAAAATTAAAAACTGACCAATGAATTACTACTGTAAATTGGAGCCCATGCATAGTATTTATAGACTCAGGGTCTATACCCCAACGTCAACCATTTGACATCAAATCTAGGCCCCAAGGTTGCATACACGATGTTGCAGCTCCGATATCATGACCAACACAAATGGTGATTCATCATACCTCCACAATTGAATGAAAAATCATCCTTGAGTGAAGAAGAGGAGGAACAAGTTCTTTATGACATAACATATTTGGTAGGTATGGAATTATTAACTGCCATGAAAAATTGACTCAAATTAAATAGACATATAAACTTTGTGTGCCCAAGTGTACAGAATTACAATTTTTACAACATTAGATATTCATGAGAAGAGGAGTGAACACCCCAAAGAATATCAACATCCAACACCTCTTGGCAGCATGAGAATGAGAGAGAGAAGAGATCCTTCAATCATGAACGGTCCTCATTATGTGGTACTACTACATCATCCTTGGTGAAGATAGTCCTACTTCCAATCCAGGATTCCCACTACAATCACAATAGGATTATGAATTAGTATGCAATGTGTAACACATAATGATTAAATGTCTTGTCTTGTTAGTGGTTACACTCGACTAAGTTTTGATTGTGGTAGCTTGGTTTCTTTGAGTAGTGTTAGTGAGAAGGCTAATAAATAGGATTAATTAAATTAAGTGGTCCATTAAATTTGAAAAAATTCAATACAAAGAACTATTTGAAGAGGGTATAAGAATTCACAACAATGAAAAGAAGAATTCACTAAAAAGTTTTACGAAGATGTGTACAATTGGATGTCATTGATGGGGTAAACAAAAAGAATTTGATAGTAAAAATGTCTAAGGGTAAAGAACTTAACTAACCTAACCAAAAGANGTTTTGCGAAGATGTGTACAATTGTATGTCATTGATGGGGTAAACAAAAAGAAGTTGATAGTAAAAATTTCTAAGGGTAAAGAACTTAACTAACCTAACCAAAAGATATGTAAGTGGGTCCTCCACAAAGTAGGCACATGCCTTTTATGCCCTTGCATAACTTTAAACCAAAGAGTCCATGGGCTCTATGGATGATTAATGGTTACAAAAGGTTAAGTATAAAAACCTGAAAGTAACTAAGAATTCCAACACATCAAACCAAAACATGAAACTGACAGTGAGATGGAACATAGAAAGCATAGATGGATAAGAGAAAGAGGGTGGAATGGAGTTCCTAATTATGGTCACATGAAGTCCTTTGTGAATTTTGTGGTTAAATAACTTGATAGGATCCATCCTTAGTCCAAACCAAAACCAGCCACTTTCAGTGACTTCGCATCGACATTCTAAAACCAATCCATCCTCTAAGATACAAGAGTGCTTCCACAAAACAACCACCATTCCAAATTAGAGAAGAGGTAAGAAGTGAGGAAAGGCCTTAGTTAGAGGAGACAAATCCCATAACCAGTGCTTATAGCCCATTTATTTTGTCTAAGGGGTGTGTTTTGAATTTCTATTGTGTTTTTTTTTCTCTTTCTTTCTTTCTTTCTTTTTTTGAAATGGAAACCACACCATGCAAAGACACATGCATTTATTTTATCCAGGTGGTGTGTTTTGAATCCTCATCTTCTTCTTCTTCTTTTCTTTTTTCTTTTTCTTTTTTTTTTTGCTTGATGAGAACCACACCATGTGAGGACATATACATTTATTTTATCTAATGGATGTACTTTGAATCCTCATCTCTCTCTCTCTCTCTCTCTCTCTCTCTCTTTTATGAGAACCACACCATGCAAGAACTTATTCAACTTCCATTATTGATTGGCATGAAATGATAAGAAGTTTATGGAAACACACATGCACCTAGACAAATAAAAAAATATAAATAATACCGGATCTCCTTGAAGCCACACCCTGTTCAAACCTTTGAATCCTTTCAAATTCTAGAAGCTACCAAAGTCACAAATTTATTAAAGTTTTATTAGTGAAAAAAGGACTACACATTTCCAAAATAAGGAAAACCATCGAGTGTGTGGATGGGTGGATGTTGTGGGCTCACTACCTATTACATAAAAAAGAAACCATGTCCTAATTATCTGTAATGAAATTCAAAGCTAGAAATCAAACACCAACAATCAAATAACAAAAATAGTACATACCACCATCAAGTAACGCATTACCAATGTACTTAGCACTTATTAGCAAAAAGTCAGAAAATCACGTCCAATAAAAGAAAATACAAAAAAAAAGTGTAAATTATTCAAGAAATATCAAATGTACTAATGATGGTGTAAAACAAAAAATTAGAAAATATTAGTAACCTAAAAACAAAAATATGTAAAACAAAGAACATGTAAAACAAAAAGTTGTAAAATGAAAAATGTGTAAAACAAAAAAGTTGGAAAAAATTGAAGAGCTGCTTGAATGGCTAGCATGGTTAGCCATCTTCCCTATGACTATGTTGAAAGGAGGAGATCCAAAATATGGAGCATGGTTGTCCATCGAATGAGGTGCTTGTTGTGTTAGTTGGCATATACTCATGGAAAGGTTTAATTTGTTGAATGTTGACTAGCTATTTCTTATTTGGGCTCTTAGGTTTATAAATCATCATGGCCCCAAAAAGAAAAGTTTCATAAATGATATAAGATCCTTTTCACAATGTCTAAAACTTAGTTCATTAAGGTACATGCGTGGGGTTCCAATAAAGAACCTTATCTCCTAGTTAAAATTTAACTTTTCTAATTTTTAGCTCATGACACTTTTTGTTATAAGCCTTGTACAACTCATTAGATGATAAGGCCACTAATTGATTTTTGTCTAGCAGGTTGAGATTCATTAGTCTTTCCTTTTGGGCTAGACTTAAGTCAAGGTCAAGGTCACAAGCCATTGAAAATGTACAAAGTTTAGATTGAATATGAAGTTTTGGTAGTTTGTCATACACAAGCTCATAGGGAGAGTAGCCTATAGGAAGTTTCTAAGTTAAGAAGTAGGCCCAAAGGGCATTGTTGAGTTTTGTGCTCCAGTCCTTCCTATACTTGCTAATAGTTCTTGTTAGTATTCTTATGATTTCCCTATTCATAACCTCAGCTTGACCATTAGCTTGGGCATGATATGGTGTTATGAGTTTGTGTTCAACCCCCAACTCATGCATAAGCTTTCAAAAAGTAGTGCCTATAAAATGAGTTCCATTGTTAGAAATTAATGCATGTGGCACACCAAACCAATTTACAATGTTTTGATGTACAAACCAAGTAGTAGTAGAAGATGTATAGTCAATGATGGCTACTGCTTTTGTCCATTTTATACAATAGTCAACAGCGACTATGATGTATGCCTTTCCATTTGACATGGGTGTGATGGGACCCATGAAATCAATGCCCCAAATATCAAATGGTTCTAAAGGTTGGATCCATTGTTGAGGTCCCTTCATTCGCATAGTCACTCAACCATCTCGTTGGCATCATTCATAAGAGCAAATGAAATGGTGAGCATCCCTAAAGAGTGTTGGCTAATAGTACCCTACAATTAGGATTTTAATGGTTGTGCATCTCCCAGCATAGTGTCTTCCATAAGGACCTTCATGAGTGTCTTGGATCACATGTAGTTGATCAACATCAGGGACACATCAACGAACCAAACCATCAACACACACCTTGTAGAGGTGTTCATTGATCTCCATGAAGTGCTTTACCTAGTGCAGAAACTATTGCTTCCTCTAGTGGTCCAATCCTTGTGGCATCTCCTAAGTGAGAAGATAGGTGAGAATGTTATCATACCATTTTGGCTCATTGGGCATTTGTTCAATTATTACTCTAGCAAAGAGAAGTTCATCAGGAAACATATCAAATAATGGGCTTTCTTTTGCTTTTTCATCCCATCACAATTAAGACAAGTGATCAATGACCACATTCTCAGTGCCCTTCCGATCTACCATTGTAAGATTGAACTCTTGCAAGATCACTAGCCACCGTATGACATGAGGGCTCACCGTTGGCTTGTTTATTAGGAAGCATATAGCATTGTGGTCTATGTGCACAAACACCTTGTATCTAACCACATAGTGCCTAAACTTCTCTAGAGCAAACACCACTACCATCAATTCTTTTTCTATACTGGTGTAGTTCAATTGTGCACCCACAATGCTTCGGTTGGCATAGTGGATGTAGTATGGATGTTTCTTGTCATCTAACTACATTAGCATAGCTCCTAAAGCATAATTTGATGCATCTGTCATGATATGAAATGATTTGGACTAATCAAGTGCTTATAGAACTAGAGTTTCCACAAGCTTTTCTTGCAGTTGCTAGAACACTTTTTCACATTCCGAGGTCCAAACAAAAGGAGCATCTTTCTTTGTTAGTTTAACCAATGATTTTGTGATCTTAGAGAAATTTTCTATGAATCACCGATAGTAGCTAGTGTATCCAAGGAATGATCAAACATCTTTAACTATTTACAGCTGATGGATTATTCCTTGGATGACCCTTATTTTTTCAAGGTCCACCTCAATTCCTGCTTGCGATATTTTGTGCCCTAATACAATGCCCTCCAAGATCACGAGGTGACTTTTCTACCAAATTAAGCCACAAGTTAGTTTCAACACATCATTTCAGCACTTGCTCAAGGTAGTCCAAGGCTTGCTCAAATGTAGCTCGATAGGTGAAGAAGTCATCCATGAAGACTTCTGCACCACTACTAATCTGCTGTTAAAAGATGCTCAAGACCAACTGTTGAACTGTGGCAGGGGCATTACATAGACCAAATAGCATCTTACAATATGCAAAATTCCCCTAGGGACTTGTGAATGTTGTCTTTGCTTGGTCCTATGGTGTAATTTGAATTTGATTATAGCCACTATAACCATCTAGGAAGCTGTAGTAGTAATGCCTTGATATTGTGTCAAGCACTTTGTCAAAAAATGGCAAAGGAAAGTGATCCTTGAATGTTTCCATATTCAGTAGCCTAAAATTGATGTAGACCCACCACTTACCACCTTTCTTTGGTACAATTACAAGTGAACTAACCCACTCACTATCCGCAATGGAATAGATGAACCCCGTCTTAAGGATTTTTTTGATTTCTTCCTTGATGATTTGCTTCAATTTGGGATTCAACTACCTCTATGGTCATCATTTTGGCTTCATGTCCAAGTTGGTGTAAATGCAACACTAGCATATCCTAGGGTCAATCCCTATGAGTTTAGGATATGACCAAGCAAAAGCTGCTGACCATCTTTCAACTACCTTCAACAGCATCTCTTTTTGTTCTGGGCAAGTCTTGCATTGATTATAACAAACTTCTTGTTTTTCAAAAATACATATTTCATTCTAGCTAGTAGCATTTTCAATTCAAGGGGCTATTGCTTGAAGTTCCTAGGAATTTTCAACTCTCCCCAATAGGTATCATCATTGGTATCATTAAAGAGTTGGTGATGAACTTATTTAACTTCATCCATGCTCGTGACATATTCACATGTCAGGCTCTTAGCTAGTTCCATGAAAAGTGTGCTACTTTTTGAATTAGCAATCAACCACTGGGTGCCCTCCCATTCTATGCTTACTGCATATAGACACCTTTGAATTTCTATTTTTTGTGCATACTATTTGCATGTAGAGATGAATGCTTATTTGATGGCCCAAAGTTTCTTCACACAATTGCACCCACTATCACTATACGTGATGCATGGAACTCTCTTCTTCATGATCTTTCCAAATGCATTTTCTTTAGAGATATCCAAGGAAAGATCTCTGATGCCCATTGTTGCATCTATATTGCTTAGCCATGCTCTTTTCATGATGATTGGGAAATCCCCTTTATAGTTCCCCACTTTGATTTCTAGGAAGTCAGTAGGATAAGACTACCTAGAGACAGTGGTCACAATGTCTTCTAGTAGTCCCAATGGAATAGTGATAGACTCATCTGCTAATTCTAATCTGATGTTTCTTTTCTTAAGAGGAGGCAAGTTCTAGGTAATGTACATCTCATAAGAAATCAAATTAACCCCAGAACCTAAATCTAGAAGAGCCTTGCATGTTTCATTCCCAGCAATCTGCAAGTAAATTAGAGGACTTCCAAGATTAGCTAATTTCCTGTGAAGGTTTCGTACGTAGATCTAATCAGACACTATGTGATTAAGCATTATGGTATGGATCCTTGGAAAATTTTAGTTTGAAGGAGGCCTAAAGAAATTTGATATAGAAGAAGAGGCAAGAGCAAGGTTATCAACCGTGGGTGTAGGTGAAGGCTTAGCTAAACTATGGGGTCAAAAGAAAGGACTTTTATTTAATTAGGCATTCAACCCCTCCAAGTGATGAATAGGTTGCAAACTAACCACCCTCGTAGCATTACATTGTTGTAGTTGACCGAGTAGTTTACCCTACATAGGAGGAGTAGGTGGTAGCTATGCAACTAGAGGAGGAGTATGTGTAGGGGTAGGAGGAGGATAAGGATAGGGGGCAGTGTCCCTTCTTTCATGTGGATATGAAGTTTGATAATAGTCAGAAGGGTGGTAGTAAGGGTAAATATTAGAAACATGACTGGAAGAGTCATGTGGAGACATGAATTGCTAAATGTGGTAACCATATGAATCAAGATACCAGTAAGGGTATTATTGCCTTGGTGGTGCAAGCGTCCATGCTTCTTGTTGTTGCCATTATTGGTATTTTTTGTATAGTTATAGTGGAGCTCCACTTGGATAATACGGTTGTTTTTGGCAAAACTACTTAAGATTACCTTGAGGATAAGGCAACCTCCTAAATGTTTGTCTTTGTGTAAATCGTGGATGTAAAGCATACACCCTAAACTCTTGAAGATGTGACACAATAGGGAAACATCCCTTGGGATGTTCATATTGGCAAACAACACATCCATGATCATCATCTGAGTCACTGTTCAGAACCTCTTCTATTACAGCAATTTTGCCTTTACCTTTGTAATATGCATGTTTAGCTTCTTTTTGTCACTTGCACTCATGATCACTACCTTATTCTTGAGACTCTTCAACAATTTTGAGGACAACTTGAAATCTAATATCCATGGAGTCTCTTAATTGATCAACCTTGGCCATACATTTGGATTGAAATTGTTGAAGTGGCCTAGTTTTTTTATGCATCCCCTCATCAAATATAGATCCTCACTATCACAGAATCGAACATCCGACTTGTGGATGAAAGGATCGCAGTTGTGCTACTTTGCACTTTCTCTTTTTCTAAGTTCACCCTCCTCTTTGGCAACCGACTCTATTAACCTTTATACCTGATGGGCAGTTAGTTCTGACAAACATCCTTAGCCATAAACACTAAGGGTTTTCCTCATTTCATTATGAAGCCCGTCTACAATGTGGTAGAGTTGAGCTAATTGAGAAAAACCATGACCAAGGCATTTGTGCATCAAGGCATAGTATCAACCAATGGTGGCATCCAAGGGTTTGTGTGCTCCTTATTTCCACCCTTGAATTTTCTTCCTTAAGTTGGACACCCAGGAATATGTTTGATATTTATCATTGAACATCTCAAGCATGCTACTGCATCATCTGATAGATTCCAATTCTAAGGACTAATACTAGTTCTCTACTTCTTTGATGAGTGTCTTGGGAACCAACTTCAATTTCTGCCATTCATTCTATATGTTTTGCAAGGCACATGCATCTTGAAAAGCTTGAAGATGCTTTTGTAGATCAAAGTTATGTCCTCCTTCAAATCAAGGAATATTGTTCATGTCTAACTATTTAATCTAACTATCTTTCACATGCATTGTTGAATTCTAACTACCTCTGCAATGTTAAGCATACTTCAGGTAGTAAATAGAGGCTCATCAAGGCCTTGATCATGGTGCCTACAATGCCCTCTACTACCCCTTCGTTCATGACGATATGCTTCTCTTAAACATCTACGTCCTTGATCTTACCTACCTCGATGGTCCCTTCGGTTATTGTGGTCCCATCAGTCATTACAGTCATTTCATTTGCCTCCATCACGATCTTGCCTTCTGTAGTCACAATTAGAGCCAGAAGAAGAAGAAGCTAACAAAGGGGAAGAGGAAGGAGAACTAGCACCATCACGATGCTTGCTACTACCTCTTTGGTGATTGCAACCACAATCACAATTGTACTTCTTGCCAACATCCTTGTCTTGACTTGCCTCTTTGGATCCTACTTTGTTGTTGAATCCCTTGTTATCAAAATCAAGATTGTGAACTAGGGAGTGTAGATTCTAGTTTTGACCTTCATCATCAAATTTAAAAGAAAGGAGCATCATTAAGTGGAAGACCCCCACTGGCTTGTTGGTACAATAGGAATGGAGAATTATTAAGTTCTTTTCCCTTCAAAAGTTCATAGTGCTACTCTTGCTACCAATTTTGCGGGTATTGTGCTTCAATGGCATGATAATCTCTAGCATCGACATCTTCGACGATATATTCCCCATGGCAGTCTTAAAGACCACATTGTGCAAGATTTGATAGAGCATTGCAGGAGTAGCATGATCGAGCAACAACATAATGTTTCCCTTCATGTCACACCACCATAGCTATTCATCCTAGTGTAAGATGAAGGTAAATATTGGCACACACTCATTAGGATGAGTATATGTAATTCAATACTATTTAGGCTTTGATGGATGAGAGTTATCAAGCTTGGGTAGGGAAGCACTCCTATGAGAAGAAGACATTGTTGATTAGTGAAATAAAAATCACAATGTGCTCTGAGAATTTGATGTAGTAATTGTAACATAAGATATGACTCTCGAGTTCATTCCAATGGTTTAAATACTTTCATGAGATCCTAGATAGTGCACAAAACAACAAAAAGGTTCCTAACAATGGTGCCAATGATGAGCGGCAAGGTACCCCTACATCCAACCATAAAAATCACTAAGGTGTTACGCACGATCCAATCGAATTTCATGGACCTATAGTTATCTCATACACTAGTTTCTCTAGGAAGTGAAATAGTGTTGAGAACATTCATTGTCTTCCTAGCTACACTTGTGAGGCTCAAGGGTATGGTTTAAGTGTAATTGAGGTATATGAATTTTTATTGTTTATGTTTTATGGATGTAATCACCTACAACAAGAATAAAGGGTAGAGTAGATTGAAACTAATGTCTATCACCTAGCTAGCCTAACACAAGTAACTACCCCACTTTCCTGAACACACATAGCGCTGCTGGGCTACGAAACATTAAACTTTGCCTAGGTTACCAAGTACTATATGAATGCTTGAAGTGGTCATGCTTGTGTTCATTGATTGCTGGAAATATATCGCTTAGTGAAATGCATTAAAGTAAAGAGAAAGAAAGTAAAATGCAATAAAGAAAATATTAAGTCATTCTTAGTCCTACAATGATTGCCAAAAGAGTTTGATTTATTCCCATCACATTGTTGTGCTCAAGTACATTAGTGTTCAAATAAAGAATCGTACAAACTTTAGACTCCTTCTGTAGGCAATCAAAAAATATTCTAACTCTAGGAAGATGAAACAGTAAGAGCTTCGCTACCTTGCCTAAAAACTAAAAAATGACCAATGAATTACTATTCTAAACTACAACCCAAGTGCAATATTTATAAACTTAGGGTATATACCCCAACATCAAACATCTGATGTCACAGCCCTGACATTGCATACCCAACATCATGGTCAACACAAATGGTGATTCATCAATTATAAAACTATACACTCAAGCACTTAGGTTTGTGTATGTTTTGTGTGTCAATAATCACATACGTTCCCTAACTTTCTAAAGGACTTGAGAACAAGTTTTCATTTAGTCATGGAGGTATGATAAAGCAGTATGATTGGTCACATCAATGGGATGTCATCAACGTGATCCCATTGATGGGATCCCATCAACGTGATCCCGTGGACATGGGGTTTGACCCGTTAATGTGTACCCATCGATGGGGTCCCCTTTTTTCACCTATAAATGTGCACCTTCAACTGCATTTGTGGTATTAAGTCTCATAGTTGTAGTGAAGCTCTTGCAATTTTATCATTCAAATGTTAGAATATTTTCTAAGTGCCCGTAGTAGGAGTTAAAGAGTATACGAATCTTTCTTTGAACACTATTGTACCTTAGCACTATAGTGTGTGCAGCAATAAAGACCAGCTTTCTGATAAACCTTATAGCACTTTGAAATAGGTTAATTTTTTCTTTGATGATTTAATATTTTAAGCAATTTCTTATAATGTTAAGTAATTAGGTAATTAATTAATTAAGATAGGCTAAATAGCAATTAATTAAAACACATAAGTATAACCACTTTGAGCATATGTTTGGTGCTTGGTAATCCCAATAACGCTTAACATTTGGTAACCTAGTAGCGTTAAACATGTTTAGGATGTGTACAAAAAGTGAAAGTAGATGTTTATGTTAGGATTAGTTAAGTGTTGGCTAGTTATTAGATTAGTTAAGTAGTTAGACAATTTATTACTCTATTCTTTATTTGTAGCAACTTAAATCATAAAAAGTAAAAATGATAAAAATCATATACCTTAGTTATACTTAACCATACCCTTATAATCATAAGTGTAACTAGGAAGACAATGATTGCAATGGTTAGTTTCACCTCCTAGAGACTAGTTACGTAGAAGACTAGAAGTTCTTGGAATTCAACCAGATCGTGTGTAGATGCTTGTGATTCATATGGTTGGGTATAAGGTATATTCATTGCTCATCAGTTTCCTATTAATTCTTGATTTTTCTATGCTTGGGTGCAAGTTCTAGTAAATCTTCCTTTTTCTCTTCCTCTAATAATTGTGAATACTTGTTCTTTCTTAGTATTATCTACTCTTAGACTTTCTAGAGTTCTAATTTGAGCAATGAAAACCTCACAAGTTAAGTGTTTTTAATCTTTGTTTTGTAGATAGTTCATCATTATATTTTAGTATTTAAAGTCATTTTACAATGCTACCACTACCTTTTGGACCTTTTGATGTTAGGTCAAGCCACAACTAAAATCATCAATATTTTTGATACAGTTGTACATTCTTTGAAAGAAATCTCCTATGTCTTCATCCTTTCTTATTTCCAATTTAACAACATGAATTCTATATCATAGTTCTTTTATGTACTAATTTTTTGAATTCCTGAGATAAATTGAGCATAATCTCTTCCATATTTATTTGGTAGTTCAAGAAAAAAATCTTGTAGCTATTATTTCTACAACATTACAAATAATGATCATTCTTACATGTGAGTCTTTTCTTTTTCACTTTTCTTCTTCTAATAGGCATTTGGTTAATGGATCTTCTTTATTTTTTTCTTCTTCTTTTAAAGTGAATTTGCTAAGTACTTCTATAGGCTCTACTATCTCCCATACTTCATTTACTGTGACAAGTTCTTTAATATTTCTTTCTATAGAATAAAGTCTTGTGTCCCATTAAATATAATGAAGCATTTTTCTATTTCCTTATTGCAACTCATAATTATCCCATTTTGATACTAGTTTAAAGAGTCTTTGAATTATCTTACCTTTTTATGAAAGAAGGAATTTTAAATAATTCTAAATAAAAATTGTATTTTGTTGCCTTTCTTGCCCTTGTGAAACTTATTGATGAGACACCCATGATTTCCCAACAACCAATGAGTCCTTCCCCTTCAATGGCCAAATCTCATCCTCAATTTCACCCCTATCACATACAAAAATAAACAATAATGGAAAGAAAGAGATGTTGAATAGATGATGGACAAGAGAGAGAAGGTGAGAGTGCAACATCATCAAATCCCTATCCAACCATTCAATTAGCTCATGGAAGCCTATGAGGACATCCTACATCCTACAAGAGATCCACTATCACATCCCTTCATCACTACTTGTTCACACAATGTAGATAGGCCCTCAAGTTTCCCTTCCAAGTGTAAGGTCATGCCTACCTCTACTAATGTCACCTAGCCTAGATTATTCCATAGTCTAATCATTGGTGAAATTGAACCAATGCAAGGTGTCATAAAACATCCAAAACTTAAGATTTCAATTTGGTTTTCCTCCATCCATGCACATATGCACAACAAGTTCCCCAAATTTTTCTTAAATAGAATCCTCTTGTTGATGCCTCTAGCTATGTTACCCAATCCCAATTTCAAGCATGATTATAATTCCATAACCAAGAGATGATGGGTATGCTCATGAGTTGGTTCAATGGTTATGATCTTGACTAAGAAATTTAGAAATTGAGTGGAAGTATCATTTAACAATACCAAAGTTCACTAAGAAAGAGCCTTTTAGGCCTTCATGGCCACATGTAAGGATGGAGTAAGAGATTTTCTTGGACTATTACATTTGGAAGACAAGTGGTCTAGGTAATGGGTTGAACATGAGATAGAATTTTACATGGATATTGGTTCAACCCCTCATTTTGGTCTTTTGGTCTTAATTAAGCAATCATAAGATCATTCTAGGATGGTAAAAGTACCAATTTATGTGGACCAATAATCTTAGAGTTGAATTACTCTTCCCATCACCTCTTATTATTATCATTGTTATTGTATTATTTTTCTTTTCTTTTCATTTTTTCATGAGAATAGGATTTTTGATGGTGCATGGGAATCATGGAAATGATTGAAGTACCATATCATCACCTAGACTCTTCAACAAACATGATAATTCATCACTCACTACAAAGCATGTACATCTTCATGAGATCATGAACCTCATCTAATCGAGGTAACTAGGCAAGACAAGCATGTGCATCTTAGTCTCATCACATCAATTAGACCTATCCAATGATCATAATGATCCTTAATGACGCACATTTTTCTTACTAGTGACCAAGCACTCTTCTAGGATTTTGGAGATCACACCCTAAGGTGTGGATCCATTGAATACCCATAGTTCCAATAACATTAGCTTAACAACTCATAGTGTGACTCCCAACTTCTTACTAAATTTGAGCCTAGTTCATTAATGATGAATAGAGTAAAGGTATGTGGATGAATTCTATTGGATGGATACTCCATCTATCAAGGCTCCACTTTGGACTTGTTTGGCACTCTTGCATCATCATTGTATCTATAACTCACCCATTCATCATTAGGTTATTGGATGAGCATTCATAAAGCACATTAATTAACTTTTCTACATACACATAAAAAACACACTTAAAGAAAAGAAAAGAAAAGATCATGAATGATTAATCATCAAGTTCAAAAATTAAAAAATACTAACTAAACATACCAACTTTATTAAAATACATAAACAAAGTAGTGGAAAAGAAAGAAAATTTGATATGACATGGAGAATTCCTTCCCCATGACTAATCCATGTCTATCACTTAATAGAACTCTAAGTATAAATTATAAGATCGATCATTATGTACTATTAGAAGGAAAAGGTATTCTTTATAGTACTTCAAGTAATGTCCATTGACCAAGAAAATTTTATCTAAATCATCTAGATGATAAATATGTGCTATGCTAGATTGGTAACTGTTGTGGATGACAAATGGTTATTTCCATTAAAATTGAAACTTTCCCAAATGATACAAGTATGGAAAATTGAAATAGAGGATCCTATCACCAAGTTTAAAATCAAATTATCTTATGTGAACATCATGATGATCCTTGCTATAAGAATGTTCCAACTTATTATGCATCAACTTGATCCTACGGTTCTCATTAAGAAGATTGAGATTAATCAATTTTCTTTTTGTGCAAAATTTAAGCTCATACAAAAAAAATCTACAACACTGCCCAAGCTTTTCATTTCAAGATCAATGGGTAGTCATGGATCCTATCCATAGACTAACTTGAATTATGTTTAACTAAAAGGATTTTTCCATGCTATTCAATTAGTCCAAAGAGAATCATTAAGCTTATTTGCCTAATCTCTTCTATACATGTTAACCATTTTCCTTAGTATATAACAATTTCATGGTTATTAACTTCCATCGGGCCATTGGCCTATGCCTTATAAGGGGAATTTAATTTATCATTGAATTCATAATATTTTAATAAATTCTTAAAGACTTTACTAGTAAAGTACATACCATTATTACAGATCAAGATTTGGGGAATACTAAACTTGTGGGATACATTATTTTGAAGGAAATTTGCTGTAGTGGTAAATGAACAACCCTTAATAGTAGTAGCTTTGGTACACTTTGTGCAATAGTCTATAGATATAATGATGTATGCTTTCTCATTGGAGGTTAGAAAGATGGAACCAACAAAGTTAATTTCTCACACATTGAAGGGCTCCAATGGCTGGACCCATACTTACGACCTCATCATATGTGAAGACATAGCTTCCTCACATTGACACTTGTCATAGTAGCACATGAAGTGTCATGTCCCTATTTCCAAATGATGGTTTTGAATAACAAATATGGTGTCTCTTCATAACAAGTGTTATGATTATTGTAACAAGATCCAAAAAGGGAAAATTGTAATTGGGACCTGAAAGGGTGCATTATAATAATGGACATGTCCCTTGAGGTAACCTTTATGGGTTTGACCTAAAGGCATTTATATCTAGACTTAGAGGTTGTGCCAAGCATGGAGTGGTGGAGCCAGCACAGGCAAGTCATGAGAGCCAGGTGAAGTAGGATAAGAAGTGGACTAGCCATTCTTTTTAGTTGGGTAATAGGCCTAGCAATGGTGGAATTACTGGATTGCCTCCAAGGGATAGATGTTGAAGGAAGAAAACCCCAATGAACACTCTTAGAGCATGATCTAGATACACTATTACATATCAATAAATCATTCTTTTCTTTCTCTTTCTACATTTTCCTTGTTATCTCCTTTACACATAATGTTGAATGTTACAAATATTTAGCATTTGGTATATTTTCTCCTTATTTATAATGTCTAATATAACATATATTTGACATTCACCATGACATCTAGGAATGAGATGTCACAATTGATATCAGAGAAAACCATGACCCAAGGGCCATCTAGAATCATGGGTTGACTACAACATGAATCTAATGATGAACCATGAAGCAACAACATAGGGAAAGCTATTGATCATCACTGGATGCACCATATGTCTATGATGTAAGCCAAAAGATACCTTTTCATTGATTTTATGAACAATGGATCAAGCATCTACAAAAGACATAAATCCCATCGACTAATAAAATTATTTCATGGATATCATTGACTAATGAAGATCTGATTATGCCTCATCAAGATTCATCAATTGAAAGAGAGGTTAGTAAGACAAGGATACATTGGTCCAAGTAACTCTTACCCATATTAACACTATAAATATTAATTAATTAAAATAATTGTTATGTTTCTTTCAAAACGTTAATAACCATAACCTCAATTAATTTTGTTTGTTGAAACTCACTACCATAAGCAACTTAGGTTCATTATAAGTTATCATGCCTTCCATATATCAACTTGTTAATGTCATTTTGGCAGAATAAACTAGTTGGACCTTTCAAATTTTGAAAAATTCAACTTTTTTTAAACCAAAAAACTATGTCCAATGCATAGTACTTGTCAAGATGATTTCAATGGTATAAATTTTGTCTCAATTGGACTTATAGTTTGAGAGATATTACTACTTAAATTTTTCCATTGTGAGTGCATTAAAATACTATTACATTATTAAGTTATTATTTATTTAAAAAATTTTAAAAATAAATTTAAGCGAGAGGTTATGGATTCAAACTGCAACCCCCTCCCTTAAAAAATAGAAATATATAGAAAATATAAAAAAGGCAAAAGATTATGGGTTCAAACCTAGGCTACCATAGTTTTAATTAATATATATATATACACACACACACGTGTGTGTGTGTGTCTGTAAAGAAGAAGATATATATATATATATTATTTTAAAAAATTTCTCAAGCTACATCGTCCTGTAAGGACCATACTAGCCCTATCAAGATAGCACAACCCTTATGGGAGGGACATTGTCCTCCAAAAATAAGGTGATTGCATGCAGGCTGGCACAACATGCCACATGCCATCACTTATAACTCCCACCATACTGACCTCAATGTTTCCCACCATAGTTTTCATTCATTATCTAGTGTGCCTATAAATACTTTCTTGCCTACTATCACCATCTCAAACCCTAACCCTAGCAGGGTTGGGAGGGGCAAAGCCATAGCCTATGCTATCGACCCATGGTGCTAGTGCAACCCTCCTAGTATTCGGCCAACTACTAGGTGTCACCTTACTAATGCCTTGCTAACCACCAGCAACACATGCCCTACAACCACATGCCCTGCTACTACCACTCAGTCCATTGCCACCATTCAATTCATCACTCCACCGCACATGCTTGTTATCTTTTATGCATGACATGTGCTATAGTGTTCATCTTCTACAATGTCATTAAACATTGATGATGCTATGGATCACAGACACCATTAGCACTTCACAAATACCATTAGTGCTATAGATCATAGAAACCCTTAGTACTCCACAAGTATTATTAGCACCATGGATCACAAGCACCCTTGGCATTCCATAGGCACCAATGGCACCACCGATCACAGGCATCCATGGTGCTCTATGAGCACCAACGACACCACTAATCACAGATATCCCTGGTGCTTCATAGGCATCAACGACATTATCAATCATAGGGACCCTTGGTGCTCTATAGGCACCAATGACATCACCAATCACAAGCACCCCCGATGCCCTCCAATTCCTCCTTACATAGGTTGTGCTGGCCCTTGCAAGGGTTGCATGAACCCTTGTAAGGGCTATGTCAACCTAGCATGTTTTGGGCCACGCAAGCCCTGGAAAGGGCCATATACACCCTAAATAGGACCACACGAGCCCTAGAAAGGGTTGCATGAGCCCTAAAAAAGGGATCATGTAGGCATAGGCCACGCTACCCATTGTAGCCCCCTCCCCTGTAGACTTTGCACTACTGTCGTCAACACTTACTTTCACTACC
This sequence comes from Gnetum montanum, assembly GCA_015680685.1. NCBI lineage: Eukaryota > Viridiplantae > Streptophyta > Gnetopsida > Gnetales > Gnetaceae > Gnetum > Gnetum montanum. The sequence continues at coordinate 572,375 of MNCI01017403.1, forward strand.
AAGTTGCTTCTTATGCATCTCTCTTCACCTACCACTACCCTCATGTGCATTCCTTGCCTCACCATTATCCCTATCTAGTAGCTTTCCCTGACTCTAGTGATGGAAGAAATTTTTTCCATCAATCAATAGGAAATTTGAAATTTTCTGGCAATCATCAACTACCAGGAAATTAAAAAGTTCTATCGTCATCGCATTTATTTAAATAAAATATGCATGAAAATAAGTTTCAAAATTTGAATTTGGTGCACTGATAATAATAAGAATAAAAATTCCGTAAGTAAGTGTGCTTTTTTTGGAGTAGAATTGGGATGGATAACCTCTCAAGAAGTCTAGTTTTTCATGCTAAAAAGGTTCTAAACTTGAGAAGCCATAACTTTTGATTTTGGAAGCTTTTTCAATGAATGAAGAGTCATTTCCTATAGATTTTAACCTTCTTAACCCAATGGTGAAGCCAAATATATCCCAAGGAACCCCAAAAATTAGTTTCACTCCTTGCCTAATATAGTGCCTCAAGACCCACAAGAGCTTAATTTTAGCAAAACTTGAGTATACAATGTCAATTTTCAACATATGAATTTTCACCCTTCTAAACTCAATGGTAAGGTTAGATTTATCATCTAGGTACCCAATAATTTGATGATATTATGAACCATGTCTTAAAAGTCGACAATATAAGGATAACTAATCATGCCTTGTTGGAAAAATAACCTTTGCAAGTAGTTTTGCGATCCCTATGGCATGTTATTAGTTACACTACTAGAGTCAGTGTTCTTAAGGGAGTAGAAAGGTCATTAAGAATAATATGACATAATTATAGATTACTAAAATTAGATAATGTAGTTATATATTACTAAAATGAGATAATGTAGTTAAATATTACTAGAATTAGTTGGAGAATTAGTTGATGTATCAGTATTAATTGATTTTCAGTTGATGTATTGATTAATGAATAAAAAATTATCAAGAAGATATATATATCAATTCATCCTACAAACCAAATCATATGATAGAATAACATGGAAACTCAAAATCTTGTTTCAGCAAGGTGTATGATACCCATGAAGAGAAATGATCTAGCAGAGAATCCAAGAATGATAATGAAAGTTACAACATACAATGTTCTTACAAGATCCTTAGCATATGAGAAATAACATCCACTATGTCCACCATGAGCCTTAGATTAGCTTGAATACCGATACCACACATCTTAGCAAAGTTACAAGATTTGGATGCTGATGTTTTGTTCCTATAAGAAGTCTTGCCATGGGAATTTCTATAGCAATTCCAACTAGACTTGGAAAATATGGAATACAAAGGTATTTATAAGTAAAAACATTCTTGTGAAAGTTCTTCTTTCAAGCCATATAGATTAGCCTATTATAGAAATCACAACATGAATGGTTGTGCAATCTTCTATAAAGAAGATAAGTTTGAATTAGTACAAAGATTCAAATGGAGTTGAGAAAATATAACTTTTTAAATTCTAGAAATTCAAATCATGGAAAAGAAAGAACAATCAAGGTTTCAGAAAAATCACATAGCCTTGGCAGTAATTCTAAAAGTTCATCTATCAAGAAGATGTGTATGTGTGGTTAATACACATTTGATTGCCAAACCAACATGTTCAGATGTTAAACTATGTCAAGAAGCATACTTGATTAAGCAAATTGAAGAAAGTTTGAAGAATAAGCTATTCTTGAAGTATACTAATCCAGTACCACTTATTCCGTATGGAGACTTCAATGCAAAAGTTGGAAGTAGTGTCTATCAATCCTTAAAATATGGATGTGTAAAGGAATCCTTGGAAAATGAACTTGATTTGAAGAAGATATTTCCCATCAATTCAACATACAATTCCATTGGCCGGTGCATATTTTGCTTATTTTAAATCTTCAAGAAATAAATCAAATCCTAAAATTTAGGAACAAAGAATGTTGATGGATAGTATTCATTAAGAACCACAATTTACCAATTGCTCTGCTATGATTAATGAGGATGGATCAACAACATTCTTCATTGAGACATTGAATTATATTTGGTACAATGTCTAATTCTTCCAAGTTTCCAAGTTACTAGAATTGATTTCTAAAGAAGAAGTGGAGAAAAATCAAGATCAAGCTTTTCCATCCTGAACAAGACCATCTAATCATATACCACTTATGGCAAAATTTCAATTACTTTCATCAATTCATAAGGTTGATCAAGATCAGAAAGTATCTCACTCTTACTTTTATTAATAAATATTATTATTTTCTTTATTGTTTAATTTATATTTGAATTAGATAAGTAAAATATCTAAGGTAATGAAAAGTTGGAAATAAAGAATTTGCCTTATCTTCACTTAGGTAACCATATTCAAGTTGCACTTTGTATAACCAGGGTTAGGACTAGTGATTGGTGGTTGGTAGATCTTTAATTCACCTCTTATCATTATCTTAGAAAATGAAGTATTAAGAAAGTAATATTTAATTTTTCATATATTTTTCTCACATATATCTTGTTTGTAGAATAAGCAAGAAACAACTTCAAGTTCAAATGAGAAATTAAATTATTAGAGCATGGGACCATAATAGAAGCATTGGAACTGGAAAAAGATAGTGAACATGGACTCATTTGAGGATGAACAAAACCTAAGGGAGGTAGATTGTCACATCCCCATTCCCAAATGATGCTATTGCATAATGAAGATGGTGTCTCTTCATAACCAATGTTATGATTATTGTAACAAGACCTGAAAGGGTGCTTTGTAATAACAAACATGTCTCTTGAGGTAACCTTTGATGATTTAGCCTAAGGCATTTATACCCAAGCTTTGAGGTCATGCCAAGCATGGAGTGATGAATCTTGTATAGGTAAGTCATAAGAGCCAAGAAAAGTGGGATAAGAAGTAGAGTGGCCATCCCTTCTAGCTATGTAATATGCCTTAGCATGGTGGCAATGCTGGATTGCCTCTAAGGAATAGATGTTAAAGAAAACCCCAAGGAATACTATCAGAGCATGATCCAAATACACTATTCCATATCAATAAAGCATTATTGTATTTCTCTTTCTACATTTTCTCTATTATTTCCTTTACACATAATATTTAATGTTACATGTATTTGGCATTTGGTATATTGTCTCCTTATTCACAATGTCTAATATAACATATATTTGATGTTTGCCATGACATCCAAGAACAGGATGTCACACGAAGTGTTGAGAATCACAAAATATGATGGGCCAAAAATAGACCGTGAGTCCTAGTTTCATCATGGTCTTCATTATAGCATAATGCCCACTACACACAACATGGTGTGCATGAGTTAAGATGGCACCTTGGCTGTTTTCTAGAACACATCATCTTACTAGGCCATTAGGGCATCTCTTATAAAGATGCTCTTTGACAACTAGGTAAGGCCTCACTTGGTGCTAGAATCATTAGATCATTCATTTGTCCTACCTAGAAGGAATCTTTTAGGCCATCAAGTAGTTGAGAATTTTTGTAAACCATAAGCATTCATGTCCTTTCTTTGAGTTGAAAATGATCTTACAAATATGATCATCCAAAAATTCATTAAGAAGCACACATTCTCCATTATTACTAATTCATAATTGTGATAAATGATCCACCACCACATTTTTCAACTCCTTTGTGATCAATCATATGGAAAACGAACTCCTACAAAAGAACCAACCATTGAATCACCCAAGGATTGACATCTAGTTTGTTCTTATAGAACTAGATGGTGCTACATTTTGTATGAATGAATATTTTAGATCCAAAAACATAATTCATGAATTTTTGTAGTGCAAAAACAATGGCCATTAGCTTCTTTTTGGTGGTGATGTAATTCAACTAAACCCACAATGTTTTGGCTAGAATAGTGGATATAGTAAGGCCTCTTCTTCTTATCAAACTATAGTAAGATAGAATCCAATATAAAATTAGAGGCATTTATCATTATATGAAAGGGTTGAACCTAGTTAAGACTCTATAATAATGTAAAGTTTTGGTTATTCTTTTCTCTAGATATTGGAAGGCATTTTCACATTCTTTACTTCACAAGAATGAAACATCTTTCTTTATGAGCTCAAATAAAGGCCTAGCTATTCTAGAATAAGATTTAATGAATCTATGATAATAGCTTATGTGGCTAAGAAAAAATTACACCTCTTTGACCATTGTGGGAATCTAAGTCATGTTTTCAATGATGTAGATCTTTTTAGGATTTACTTCAATCCCCTTCTTGGAAACTTTGTAACCAAGAACAATGTTTTTATTTACCATCAACTAGCTTTTCTTCCAATTCAGCTTCAAATTTAGCTAGCAGTAGTGGCATAAAATAGCTTGGAGCTGGTACAAGGCCTCCTAAAATGTTTTTCCATGAATGGAAAAGTCATCCATGAAGACTTTCATAGTTTTTCCAATGTAATCTTGAAATACAGATATCACTAGCCTTTGGAATGAGGATGGTATATTTCATAGCCTAAAGGGCATGCACGTGATGATAAAAGGTTCCTCATGAATACATGAAGATAGGTTTTTCTTAATCCTCTAGCATAATTGTGATATGATTGTAATCATAACACTCATCAAGAAATCTATAGTACTCTTTGTAGAGATGTTGTCTAATACCTGGTTCAAAAACAATAATGGGAAATGGTCCTTAAAGGTGGCAATGTTTAGCAACTTATAGTTAATACAAACTCTTCATTCATTACCTTTCTTTAGTGCAACTTCAATTCAATTGATCCACTCACTATTAGAAAAGAATATGATGAAATCATCCTATAAGAAATAATGATATCATTTTTCACAATGTCTTGCATGTTAAGATTGAGTCTCTGTTGAAGTGTTTACTAAGGGTTGACTCTCAAGTTTTTATATATGCAATTCTAATAGATGGAGGAGTTAATTCCCATGAGTTCATCATGGGATGAAGCAAATACTTTTCTCTACTTCGCAAGTACCTTTCTCAACATAATCTTTTGGATGATCATTAAAGTGGAATTGATGATGATAGGACAATCATCAATGAGGAACAAGTACTCCAAGTCATTTAGAAGTAGCTTGAGCTCTAAGAGTGATGTGGGAATATTTTGGAATAAATTAAGAGTTTTCCAAAATTCAAAATCATATTGTACCACTACTATAGCCTCCATTATGTTTTCTACTTGCCACAAGACTAGGAAAGGTCATAAGAGATCTACTTATAGTGCATCTTTTCAATTGCATCTTTCTTGATGATTTCAATGTGATAGCCTTGGAAGACTAACTTGGCATCAATGATGCTCAACCAAGTCCCTTCCATGATGATAAAGAAGTTATCTTCCACAATGTTTTTTAGTTTCATCACCAAGAAGTATGTAGGGTATGACCATCCCACCAATGTTGTCATTACATCATTTAAATGTCCCATAGGGCATGTACAGAATTAGTCTAGTAACTCAAATCAAATATTAGTACTCTTGAGAGGAGGAGGTCCCCAATCAAGGTATTGCTATAATAAAATTATGTTGATCCCTAAATTGGAGTTGCAAAGAGCTAGGTAATGACCTTTTTTACAAATTTGCATTTCCACCAAGGGACTGCCACGATCTAATTTATTTTTAGGTAGATAACTTTCTTTTGCTGCCCATGTTACTACCCTGGACATGGTAATGGTTACAACACTACTATCATTGGATGTCATCTTGTCATATTTACTAGGCACTATTATAGAACTTCTTTTTAGAGTGGATGTTTCATTTTGATAATGTTTAGGGAATAATATTGAGATCCCCTTGATGTGGACTTCTATCTTTCTTGCATTATTATCCTCTCCATAGGATGAAAAGAATGAAGTGGACCTAGATCCATGGTGCTCACATCTATGCTTGTGGTAGAATTTTTTGCCATGGGATCTAAAATTTTACTCTACAACCAAATTGATGAGTGATGAGGTACCTTACGCCCAACCATACGAATCACAGAGTGTTCACACACAATCCAATCAAATTCCATGAACTTTATACTTTTCAATGCACTAGTCTTCCAGGAAGTGAATCTTACCTTAAGTTCATTCGTTGTCTTCCCAATTACACTTGTGACGTACATTGGTATACTTAAGTGTAATTGAGGCATTTGATCTTTATCATTTTGTATTTTATGGCTTTGGTGTTTAAAGGAAGATAAAAGTAATTGGATTAACTAATTTAATTTAACTAATTAACTAGTATCTAAGTAGTCCAAACATGAGCATCTGGTCCCACTTTTCACACACATCCTAAACCCACATATCCATTGTTGGGTTACCATGTGCTATGCTATTGGGCATACCAAGCAATAATGTTGCTAGGATTACCAAGTGAATACATGTTACACTCAAAGCAGTCGTACTTATGTGTTTAATCTATCTAGCTTATCTTACTTAATTACTTCATTAGCTTAATTACAAGAAAATATTGGATAAATAATTGAAAACATTAAATGCATAAATAAAACATTTAAGCTATCTAGAATGCTGCAAGGTTTATCAAGAAGTTCATCTTTATTGTCACACACACTATTATGCTGAAGTACAAAAATGCTCAAATAAAGATCCATACACTCAATGACTCCTATTGCGGGCACTTGGGAGAAATATTCTAACTCTTAAATAAAAAAAATGCAAGACCTTTTCTACTACTAAAATCTCCTTATCATAAATATGGTTGGTAGGCACGTATTTATAGGTAAAAAGTGGACACTGCGTCAACGAGGCCTCGTCAATGCATGAGTCAATGGGACCTCATCAATGCATGATACAATGCATCAACAGGGCCTCATCAATGCAGCCAAGAAATGTGACTTATCATAGTCCCATGACTGAATGAAAACTTATCCTCAAGTTCTTTTATGAAATTGGAAAGATATGGAATTACTGAGTGAACTTTCACAAACAAAACAAATTAACTTGACAAAAACAAAATGCTTGAGTGTACGGATCAACACATTACAAAAATGACAATGTTCATGACACAAAATTGAACACCATGACATGATTTTTCAAAATTCAATAGCATGTTCCTTAATGGTGTGAATTTTGATAAAGAAGATCAAATAATCCCAAGTAATGGTGGCTCCTAAGGTTTTGAGGAACCTTCACCAACTACATGCATGTGTAACAGTCAAGGCAACTGTGGCTATCTTGCTACTATTGCAACTTCTAGTGGAAAGAAGAAAGCATCCAACACTACTTTCATTTTCTCCTCCTTATTTCTAGGATCATGCACTATCCACATGACTTTGCTAATGTAGGTTGGAATTGGCACATCCCAGGGACATGGAATTGCTAGAAAGAGATTCTTGGCATTGATAAACTAGGCAACGAATTGTTTGTGTTTAATGTCAAATGCTCTAACTGCATCCTTTAGCTCCTAGTAGTCATTCATCCTTTTGGCTAAGTTCTCAATAGTTGATTATTGATCTATGAATCGTTCTTTGAGAACTTCGAGTTCAGCATTTATAGACTCAAGCTTCTACTTGGTGTCTTTATGGTTTTTGAACTCTACCTCATATAGCAAATATGAGCTAGCCACCTATTTTTTTAACTCTTACTGTAGTTGTCCAGGAGTTAACATTATTAAGTTTGCATAGGGAAGATTGGCCAACTCCATATATTTTGTCATCTCTTCTATCTGTAACTCCTTTAGTCAGATCTCTGCTTTATTGTAGGCATTAATCCCATCAATGATGAACTACCAAACTTCTTTTCCTTATTGAAGTTTTTGGAAAGCTTTATTTATTTTTTCCTTTTCCATCTAGATGCATTTCTCATTTACTTCCTTCTATAGGCAAACCTGGTCTCTATAGTGATTTTTAACTTTTTCAAACTTCAAAGCTTCATTTTTCTAAGCAGCAATCTCAATAGAAAATTTCTAGCATAAGGAAAAAACTTTTTCCATCGACAGATTCTAATTTTCTATGGCCAATTTCCTTAATTCCATATTCCCCCTAGCTAGCTACTCCTGCTATTGATGAATGAATTCTTGCATTTGTTCTTTTTGAGCATCAACATTGCACAAGCAATGATTTTCTACGATTAGTGCTTAATTCTCCTTGTGCATCTAAGACAAGTCCTTTTGAACTAAATATGTCTTTTCCTCTACTACAAACTGGCTGAAGATGATTATCACTACTTCCTCCTTAGCCTTCTTGAATCATTCTTGAAGCTGTTAGAAAGCTTCATCTCTAGTTATTATTGGGCTGAGGAGTGCAGGATTAACAAGATAAGCATGTAATTTAGCAACCTCTATGGCCAAGCATTGATTTTGTGCTTGAGCTGTTTCGAGTTGCCCATCCAAGATAATGCATTTGCCCCTTGCTTCTAGTAGCTCCAAGTAGGTTGCAGTGATGTTATCCAAAAAATCAAAGATATCTAAAATCAGTTGCGTAGCCCCTACCAATTGATCTAGCAATTCTTCATGCTAGGCTACATTCAATTTTCTACTGACTGTGCTTATGAACATCTTCACATCTCGAAGTGTAGATATTTTTAATACAAACATCATAGGTGCATTAAGTGCTTCAACAACACAGTATCTTGCCCTTTGTGCTACATCACCAGTACAATGGCCCTTTCTCCTTCCTCCAAATGCACCAAGAAGGAGGCAACATTCCCAGAGATTTTTGGAAATAAATGGTGTTGTGATAATGATATTTTCACCTCTTGAGCATTAGGATCAGACCTTGCAGGAAACTATGTTTGTTGGGCAAAGAATATTGGTCCATCCCTTTCCATTTGATTGTTTGATCCACCTCATTAAGGTGACTCATTACTAGTTGATACATAGATGGATCCACACTACTTATCCCTGCATGCTGCTCTTGCTCACGCAAGAGCTCTTCTCGAATTTTGTGCAAGCACTCAATGGCTGCATGTGCCTCCGATGTTGTTTCTTGAGTAGGCAGTGGAGGTGGCAACTGCTCCTCTTCTTTAGTTGTGATAGGTGTCTTTTCTTTCATGATTTTAGACCATGAAGCTAAAGGAGCATGCCTAATTATGTCATTGGTGTAGTGGATGATTCCTACCCTTCTACAGAGTTTCTGGATGAGGCACAAAAAGGGCAGGGTTTTCCTTCCACATTTATTTTCCTTGAAATGCTTTTTGATCTCTAAATAGATTAGTTGTGGAAGGTTTGCAAGAAATCTCCAACTTAGAGTGGCACATGCTTAGGCAAAAAAGGTAATCACCTTGCTAGGCCTCACCGTTGGATTGAGATGATAAGCTGCAATTTTGAAGTAGATGCATTTTACCAGTGTGAGCACGTCGTATTCCTTATAATTGACCTTGTAACACCACTAAGTCCACTTCTTTTTAGCCTTAGGATCATATTTTTTTGATAGTTCTACCAATTGTGTTCTAATATCAAGTAACCCCAATGCCTATGCGATAGCCTCAACCAAGTAGGATAACTAAATATTCTTGATTTTTACTGTGGACCCCAACCTTCTATTATTCTAGAAAAGATGTCTCTCCCATGTACCATTCCACACTGTATGTGATGATTGGCCACAAGGAAGAGGCTTGAAATTGTGTTTTAACTTCTACTGAAGCTTTATCTAAAAATGGCCTGAAGTTTATTTCTTGGAGAACTAAGCATTGAATCTCTCGAGACCTGATGATGTTAGGTCAAGTTTGAGTTAAAGTGACTTCAAGCCTTGGCATGGGTCTTGGTGCTTCCCCTCACTATGATTGCTCTATTAGCACTTCTTCTTCTGAAATCTATCAAACAGATTCCACTTTGGGCTCCTCACAAAGATGTCCCATTGCATAGGTTGCCTCTCGCAGTTCTTGGGCTTATTCTTGTTGGCCCCTTCTAGCTTTTGGCCATTTCTCCCTTGGTTGAGAAGGTTTATCTTCTTGCGGGTGTTTCAGTCCTGGTGCCATCTATAATCATAATAAGACCATGGGTTAGCAATTGTTGTGTAACATGAAGCAATTGAGATACCTTTATCTCTTTAGGATAGTTACACATGGCTAAGTTGTGATTATGGTTGATTTAATTACTCCAATCATTATTTTATTTATTTGTTATTGTTAATAAATCATCCTGGAGGTCATTGAAAGGGTTAACTCTCGAAAAAATTGATGTTTGTATATTATTAAGATTATTAACCCTTTGGGGGAGTTAGAAAAATTTTCAAAAATTACATCGAAAACCTTAAGGTTTGCAGCCACCATGATAAAGAGCTTATCTTCAGTAATTACAGGATCGAAGAATGGAGTGATTTGGACAAATGGTTGGGAAGTTAAGGGCTTTGGAAGGTTCTGGGCTCTAACAAATGGCAAAAACTCCTTGTGTGTTATGAGGAAAATGATAAAAATTTCAACGTTTAGGGTGGTATATATAGGGTTTTTGGGTTGCATCGACACAACTGTTGAACATCGTAGACAATCGTTGACTTTGATCAAACTTGTAAAATACAAAGAGTTTTTGAATGAAATTGGGATCAAATGAAAGCTCAAAAGGCCAAGAACAGTATGAAAATATGAGAAGAGGGTGTTGGAGCTCATAAATTTGGAAAATGGAGAAAAATAATTTGTTGGATGAATGAAATAAAAGGTTAAGGAGCACTAAGTGGAATACAATGGAATATGCGAAAGATAGGATTGTAGCAATGTCTAAGGTAAGGAACCTAACTAACCAAACCAAGAGCTATGCAAGTGGGTCCTTCCCATAGTAAGCTCATGCCCTTGTTGCCCTTGCATAACCTCAACTAAGGAGTCTATGGGCCCCATAGTTGATTAATCATTATAAAAAGTTAAGGACCAACCAAAAAGAAACTATCCAAGAATTTAAACACATTAGACTAAGACATAGAGCATAACATAGGACTCGGTAGTGAGGTGAGTTATGGTAACATGGATGGATGATGGAGAAGGTGAAATGGAATTCCGAATTGAGGTCATAAGAAGTCCCTTGTGGAATTTGTGTTTAAAATGACCTATAAAGATTCATCCTTAATCTAGACCAAAACTAGCTACTTTCAATGACTTCACATCATCACTCTAAGACTGGTTCACTTGCACAAAACATGAGAGTGCTTCCACAAAACAACCACCATTCCATAAAGAGAAGAAAAGAGCAATAGAAAGTGAGAGAGGACCTTTAGGCATGGATGCATGTCTTTCTAGTTCCATAACGATCATTTGTTTTTTTAAATGGGAACCACACCATGCAAAGACTTATTCATTTATTGTGTCTAAGGGGTATGCTTTGAATTCTCATTGTCTTTTTTTTTTATTTTCAATTTTTTGGATGGGAACCACACCATGCAAAGACTTTATTTGACTTCCTATTAGTGGTTGAAATGGAACAATAAGAAGTCTATGAAAAACATGAGTACAAAGAGTATTGAGTTCCCTTGAGGTCACACTCTTTACAAACCTTTGAATCCCTCCTAATTCTAGAACTACCAAGGTCACTAATTCATTAAAAGTTTCTTTAATGGAAGTAACTTCAAATTCCTAGAACAAGGAAAGTCATAGAGTTTATTGGAAGAGCAGATGACATGGACTCATTATCTATTCCATGAAAAATAAACAATGTCATAGTCATCAAACATCAAAATTCAAAAATAGAAGCCAAACATCAACAATCACAACATTAAGCACAAACCATCATTAGTAAACAATAATAGTAGCATTGTGTCCTATGATAATAAAGCAATTTTATTAGCAAAAATGAGGGAATATCATACTTGAACAAAATAAAACAAAGTAAAATATATAGATAAGAAAGTGTAAAATAATCAAGAAAGATTCAAAGGTATTAACGATGGTGGAAAATTAGAAAAATTTGAAAATCAAAAATTAAAAATTTGTAAAATAAATACCTTGTAAAATCAAAAACATGGAAAACAGAAAATAGAAAAATAGAGAAGCCATATGGATTATTAGCATAGATGGCTATCTTCCCCATGATTGAGTTGGAAGAAGGAGATTTGAAAAATGGAACATGGTTGTCCATCCATCAAAATGGTAGTTGCATAAGCCTATCTTAGTTCGAGGAAAGGTTTTACTTGTTGGATGTTGACCAACTACTTTTTATTTGGGTTTTCAAGCTTGTAGATCAACATGGCTCCTGATGGAAATTTTTTATCAATTATATAAGGTCCCTACCACAATGTTTGAAATTTTTCCTTCTAGGATACATGTGTGGGTTTCCAATAGAGGACCTTATCTCTTGGTTGAAGTTTTACCTTTCGTATTCTTAAGTCATGACATTGCTTATTAAATGCCTTGTGCACCTCATTCAAAGATAGGGCCACTAATCAATTTTCATTTAGCACATTCAAGTTGATCAATCTTTCTTTTTGTTCTAGACTTAGGTCAAGATTTAGGTCACAGGCTATTGAGAGTGCACAAAGCTTGGATTGAATCGGGAGTGTTGGAAGTTTTCTATACACCAACTCATAGGGAGAGTAGCTAATAGGAAGTTTCCATGTTGAACAATAAGCCTAGAGGGCATCATTAAGTTTTGTACTCAATTCTTTTCTATATTTGCTAATCGTCCATGTTAGTATTTTTTTGATCTCCTAGTTGGTACCCTCTACTTGACTATTCACTTGGGGGTGGTAGGGTCTTGTTAATTTATGTTCAACCCCCAAGCATTGCATTAACTTTCTAAAATTGGCACCTATGAAACGAGTTCCATTGCTAGAAATTAGTGAACATGGCACCCCAAACCTATTTACAATATTTTTTTGTATAAATCTAGTAGCAATGGATGATGTATAATCAGTAATAGATGCTGCATCTGCCCATTTTGTGTAGTAGTCAACTGCTATGATGATATACATCTTTTTATTGGACATGGGTGTGATGGGACCTATGAAGTCAATGCCCCATATGTCAAAAGGTTCTAGTGGTTGAATCCACTATTGAGGACCTTCCATTTGAGTGGTCATCCCCCCATCTCATTGAAAACATTCACAAGATTGGACAAACTGGTGTGCATCCCTGAAGATTGTAGGCCAATAGTATATCACCATCAGGATTTTTATGGCCATGTGTCTCCCTGCATAGTGGCCTCCACAAGGCCCTTCATGAGCATCCTGGAGAATGCATAGTTGATCTTCATCAAGGACACACCAACAAATCAGGCCATTCCATTAATTTCCATGAAATATTTGGCCTGATGGAGAAATTATTACCTCTTTCTAAAGTCAAGATCTTGTGGTATCTTCTGAGTGAGAAGATAGGTGAGGATACCATTATACCATGTTATTTTTATGGGTGTCTGTTCATTTAGTGCTCCTGTAAAGAGCGGTTCATTTGGAAATTGATCAAAGAGTAGCCTCTCCTCCTCTTTATGATCCCATCTTAAGCGAGAGAGGTGGTCAACGACCACATTTTCAACTCCTTTTCAATCTACTATCGTGAGATCCAATTCCTATAAGATCACAAGCCACCATGTAATATGAGGGCTCACCACTAGCTTGTTCATGAGGAAGTGGATTGCACTATGATCCATGTGCACAAATACTTTGTAGACAAGCACATAGTGCCTAAACTTTTCAAGAGTGTACACCAAGGCCATTAGTTCTTTTTCCATGGTGATGTAATTTAGTTGTGCTCCCACAATGCTTCAGCTCATGCAGTGGATGTAGTATGGATGTTTCTTATCATCCATGTGCATCAGCACTACTTCCAAGGCATAGTTAGATGCATTCATCATGATATGAAAGGGTTTGGACCAATCTGGTGCTTGTAGGATTGGTGTTTCTTCGAGTTTCTCCTTTAACTATTGGAATGCATGTTCACATTCCTTGGTCCAAATGAAAGGTGCATCTTTCTTTGTAAGCTCTACTAATGGTTTTGCAATCTTAGAAAAATTCTCTATGAATCATTGGTAGTAGCCAATGTGTCCAAGAAATGACCAAACATCTTTAACTGTCTCTGGCTAGCATGTTATTCCTTGGATGACCCTGATCTTTTCTAAGTCTATCTCAATCCTTACTTAAGTAATTTTATGCTCTAGTACAATGCCTTCTTAGATCATGAGATGGCTCTTTTGTCAATTAAGCCATAGATTTATTTCAACACATCTCTTTAGTACTTACTCAAGGCGATCCAAGGCTTGCTCAAATGTAGCTCCATAAGTGGAAAAGTCATCCATGAAGACTTCCACACCATTAACGATCTACTATTGGAAACTATAAAGGACCAAGAATTAAAATGTTGCATGGGCTTTACATAGGCCAAATGGCATCTTACAATATGCAGAAGTCCCCTAGGGACTCGTTAATGTTGTCTTAGCCTAATATTCTAGTGCAATTTGGATTTGGTTATAGCCACTATAACCATCTAAGAAGCTATAATAACAATGCCTGGATATGGTGTCCAATACTTGATCCACAAATGGCAATGGAAAATGATCTTTAAATGTTGCCATATTCAATAGCCTAAAGTCAATGCAAACCTGCCATTTGCCACCTTTCTTCAGCACAATAATGAGTGAGCTAACCCACTTACTATTCACAATGGAATAGATGAACCCTGCCTTGAGAAGTTGCTTAATTTTCTCCTTGACAATCTACTTTAATTTGGGGTTCAGCTGCCTCTGTGGCTACCTTTTAGGCTTCATGACTGGATTAGTGTAAATGCAATGTTGGCATATCCTTGGATTAATTCCTATTAGCTTAGGATATGATCAAGAAAAGGTTGTTGGCCATTTGTTAACCACCTTTAATAGCTTTTCTTTTTGTGTAAGAGCAAGTTTGGCATTAATTATGACTGGTTTACCATTGTTTAAAAATGCATATTCCATGTTAGTTAATAAATTTTTTTAGCTCTAGGGGCTCCTACTTGAAGTTATAAGGATTTCCAACTCTCCCTAATAGGTATCATCATCTTCATCAGAGAGTTGGAGATGAAATTGTTCAAGTTTATCTATGCCTTCAACATAAGCACATGTTAGGCTCTCAAGTGGTTCCATGCATAATGTGCTACTATCTAAGTCAACTATCAACCACTAGGTGCCCTCTTATTTTGTGATTGTTGCATATAGACACCTTTGAATATTGATTTCTTATGCATTGTGATTACATGGTTTAATATACGTACTTTTTATGGACCAAATTTTTGCACGTAATTGCACCCATTATTGTTTTATGTGATGCATGGAATATGTTTCGTCTCTATCTTGCCAAATTCATTTTCTTTGGAGATTTCTAGAGAGAGGTCCCTTTTGCCCATACGTGCATTAACCATGCTTAACCAAGCTCTTCCCATAATGATGGGGAAGTCACTTTTGTAGTCTTTAACCTTGATCACCAAAAAATCAGTACGATAGGGCCACCCACAAACTATGGTCACAATATCCTCTACTAATCCCAGAGGAACAGTAATGGACTAATTTGCCAATTCTAGATGGATGTTGCTCTTCTTGAGAGGTGGTAGATTCCAAGCCTTGTACATGTCATAAAAGATGAGATTAACTCTGGAACCAAAGTCAAGAAGAGCCTTACATGGCTCACGTCGAGTGATCTATAGGTAAATGATTGGACTTCTTAGGTTAGATCTTTTCATGTGAAGATTGCTAGCTTTGATCTAGTCAGAAATAACATAAGTTAACATCATAGTGTGAATTCGAGGTGGCATTTGGTTTGAAGGGCAATTGAAGGTATTTGATGCAGAGGATGTGGGTATTGGAGATGCAGGAAGATCATTCGTACTAGGTTGTGAGGATTGGTGAGGATTGCTGGGTCAGAAGAAAGGTCTTTTTCTAGATAAATTGTCTAAACCACTCAGTTGGAAAGTTGGTTGTGAATGTATAGCCCTCGTAGCATTTCGTTGTTGTGGCTATAGAGGAATCTCACTCTGCATGGATGGAACAAGAGGTAACTAGGTTGAAGGTGAAGAAGGATGTGAAGGATGGTATGGATATGTGTTTTTCCCTCAAGCATATGGTGAATGTGTTCGGTGGTACTTTGGAGGGTAATAATGATGCTAAAATGAGGTATGACTTGCAGAACTTCTTGGAGAGATGGGTTGCTTAACATAGTACCCATATGGATCTGGTTACCTATAAGGGTATTGCTACCTTAGCGATGACATTCCCCATGATTGTGGTTAGTACCATTATTGGTATTATTCATAAGGTTGTGGAGGAGCTCCACTTGGGTAGTAAGCTTGTTGGTGGTGGTGGAATTGCCTTGGATTGTCTTGAGGATAAGGCACTTGTCTAGGTGCTTGCCTATGTGCTAGTTGAGGATTTAATGCATACACTCTAGACTCTTGTAAGTTTGACACCAAAGGGTAACAACCATTTGGATGATCGTATTGACAAATGTCACAATTAGTTTCATCATCAGAGTCAGTTTCCACAACTTCCTCTATGGCTGTAGCTTTGCCCTTACCTCTTTGGTAGGCATGTTTAGCTTCTTTTGACTTCCTGTGGTTATTATCACTATTTTTCTCTTTGGATTCTACAACAATCTTAATATTAGCTTGGAATTTTTCATCCAAAGAGTCCCATAATTTATCAACCTTTGCCGAAAAATCAAAAATAAATTTTTGAATGGGCAAGGTTTTCCTATTCATCACTTCATCAAGTGGTGACTCCTCTTTGTTAGAAAATTAAACCTCCCATTTCTTGATAGGATGATCCCTATTATACTCTTTTTTGCAACTCACCTTATTCTTTTGCTACTTGCTCTATCAGCCTTTAGATCTAATGAGCTCTTAGTTTAAACAATCTCCCTTGGGCATACACCCCAAGAGTTCTTCTAGTTTCTACTCTGAGCCTATCTATGATGTGATGAAATTGTTCCCTTTGAGAATAACCATGGCCAGGGCATCAGTGTAAGAGTGAATATTATCTACCCATGGCAACATCCAAGGGTTCATGTATTCCCTATTTCTAGCCTTGAATTTTCCTTCTAAAATTAGACACTCTAGAGTACATCTTGTATTTGTCATTCAATAGCTCTAATACGGTACTCCATCAGCAAATGGACTTTGGTTCCAAGGACCAGTACTAGCTTTCAACTTCATTGATGAGTGACCTAGGAAAGATCTTGAGTTTCTACCATTTATTTCCTATGTTTTGTAAGGCATAGGCATCATGGAAAGCTTGTAGATGTGTCTGTGGATCAAACTTGTATCTCCTTTCAAATCTTGGGATATTATTCATGTCTAAGCACTTGATCTGACTATCTCTCACATGCCTAGTTAGAATCTTTACTACCTCTATAATGTTGAGCATGATTTGAGTCACCACTAGAGGTTCATCATCATTGCTGTGTTGATGATGTCAATGATGGTTTCAGCCATCCCTTCGATCTTGGTGGCTTTCATGGTCATTATTGTCTTGTTGATTACCTTCACCATGATTATCCTGACAGTAGCTTCTATGAGAACCAGAAGATGAAGAGAAATGTTAGAAATTAAATGAAGAGGATGAAGAGGAAGGTAAAGTGCCACCACCACCATGGTGTCTACCACCACATCTTCATTCATTATGACCATAATTCTTAGATCCCTTGCCATTACAATGCTTGCTCAATTCCCTATCCTAACTATCACTATTTCCTCAACCTAGTTTATAAATAGTGGATCACAGGTTCAGGGTTGCACCTTCATCACCAATAATAGAGGGTGAAGAATTTCCATATTGAGAACCCTCAAAAGGAGAATCCACATTATCATCTTAGTTTAACAGGAACAAGAGATTACTAAAGTGTTTCCCCTTTGTAAACTCATGGTATTTAATGAGTGGTAAGATACCCCTACACTCAACCATATGAATACAAGCGTAACATGCACGATCTAGTCGAACTCCACAGACAAAGTGCCTACACGCCTCATGGAACACTTAGGGTTAATCATTCGTTGTCTTCCCAAACTTACTTGTATTATCACAGTGTATGGTTAAGTAAGTCTAAGGTATATGATTTTTATATCTTTTTATGTTTTATCTCCTATGCTAATAAGGTGAAGGATAGAGAAACTAATTACTAACTCTAACTAACTAACTAAGTTCAAATTAACCTAGCATCAGCATCTATTCCCACTTATCGTACACACCTTGAACCAATGCAACCATGGTTACCAAACGCTAGTTGTTGTTGGGATCACCACACATAAGTTGTGGTATGGCTGATATGGGTTTGGATATATATTAATGATGACTACCGAAGGTGTAGGGGTTAGGAAAAAATCGAAAAAATTGGGGCTAGGAGAAAAT
>MNCI01017403.1:593217-626941 GCA_015680685.1 Gnetum montanum
TATTTCCATTGCTGATGCTATCCGATGGGTTGTGGTGGAGTTCCACTTGGATAGTACATTAATGGTTGGTGGAATTGCCTTGGGTTACTTTGAGGATAAGGTAACCTTCAGGGTGTCTACCGTTTGTTAAGTCTTGGATTAAGTGCATACACCCCAAACTCTTGTAGATATGAGATGATTGGACAACATCCTTTAGGATGGTCATAATGGTAGATCTCACATCCACCGTCATCGTCTGTGTCTGAATCCACAACCTCATCAGAGATAGTAATTTTTCCTTTACCCTTGTTATGTGCAAGGCCTAAATCTCTCCGCTTTGTCTTATCTTTGTCACTACTTCGTTCCACCTTAGACTCTTCTACAATTTTTAGGACAGTTTCAAGTCTAGAGTCTAAGGAATCCCACATTTGATCTACCTTAGCTAATACTTCGGTTGTTAGCTTTTGAATCGGCAAGGTTTTTTGGTTCACCAACTCTTCGAGTGGTGACTCATCCTCTTCATCGCAAAATTTCACTCCCTTCTTTTGAAGGGAAGGATCACAGTTGTATTCTTCTGCACTTTCTCTTTTTCATAGTTCACCTTCTTCTTTTGCTACTTGTTCCAAAAAGCGATGTATCTCATGGGATCTAACTTCTGATAATCTCTGTTGGGCATAAGTCCCAAGGGTTCTCCTAGTTTCATACCTTAGCCCATCTACGATGTGGTGAAGTTGATCCCACTGTGCGTAACCATGGCCTGGGCAATGATGTAACAATGCGTAGTAGCGGCCCATGGCAGCATCTAAGGGTTCATGAGTACCTTGCTTCCATCCTTGGATTTGCTTATGCAAGTTAGACACTCTAGAGTACGTCTAATACTTATCGTTGAAGAGTTCTAACATTGTACTCCACCTCCTAATGGTTTCCAGTTCTAAGGACCGGTACCAACTATATGCTTCCTTGATGAGTGTCTTGGAAAACAACTTTAGTTTCTGCCACTTGTTTTCTATGTTTTTCAAGGCACAGGCATCGTGGAATGCCTGTAAATGATGTTGTGGATCAGTGTTGTATCCCCCTTCAAAGCGTGGGATATTGTTCATGTCTAAATGCTTGATCTGACTATCTTTTAAATGCCTTGTTGGTATTCTCACTGCCTCCATTATATTCAACATGCTTCAGGTTGCAAGTAGGGGCTCATCATGATCGTCTCTTTCATGATGCTTGTGATGTCTACGTTGCTCCCTACTTTCCCTTCGTTCATGCCCTTTTCCTCTCTCTCGACTCTCTTGTCGAGGTCTCTCATTTTTCCTACCTCTATCCTCACTGTATACTCACCACGCGTAATGCACGTGCTCAAAGCGGTCGTACTAAGGCACTTAACTAGGAGAGAAGGGTTGAGAAAGATTTAATAACTAATAAAGCATGTAAATAACGAATAATAAATAAAAATAAATAAAATCTTAATTANCAATGTTTGCTCGAATAAAGATCCGTTCACTTTAGGACTCCTACTGCAGGCACATGGAAAATATTCTATCTCTAGAGTGATCAATCTGCTAGATTTTCACTATTGTCTAGCCTAGGATGATGAAACAAGGGAGAGCTTCCTCTTATTTATAAATATGACAGCGCACCGTGATATTGCATATGCGATATCGCAGGGGACGATGCAATATCGCGTACGCGATATCACGAGGGATGCGATATCTCGTACGCAATATCGCGACGACCGCGATATCACGGCCCATGTGATATCGCATCCCATCAGTATTGCTCCTAGTGTCAATCTCACCTACATTGTGTTTTAGTGGGATAGTAGTCCCAAGTGTCATAACTATTCACAACATATTCTTCGTGAAGATCTGAGATGCCCAACTTCTTAAGAGTTTGAAACAGCATCCCAGGTACAAATTGATTGGGGGACAAGACGATGTTGTCCTCCATATCATGCCATGGCAGTTGTTCATCTTGATGTAGGATAAAGGTGAAGTCCAATGCATACTCATCTAGATGAGTATATACCACTTTACACTCTTATGGGATCGATGGTTTGACATCTTCACGTTTGTGGAAAGAAGAAGACATTTTGAAAAATGAATAAGATTATCAATGTGCTTAGTAGTTTATATGTCGTTGAGAGTGATGTTGACCTTGAGTTCATCCAATGATATAGATAATAGTCACTAATCCTAGATAGTGCATGTTTCAACAAACAAAGTCATCAGCAACGATGCCAACGATGAGTGATGGGATACCCCTATGCCCAACCATACAAATCACACGATCCAATTGAATTCCATGGAATTTATAGTTTCCAATGCACTAGTCTTCTAGGAAGTGAATCTTGCCTTAAGGTCATTCATTGTCTTCCCAATTACACTTGTGACGTACACTGGTATACTTAAGTGTAATTGAGGCATTTAATCTTTATCATTTTTTGTTTTATATCTTTGGTGTTTAAAGGGAGATAAAAGTAATTGGATTAACTAATTAACTAGTATCTAAGTAGTCCTAACATAAGCATCCAGTCCCACTTTCCACACATATTCTGAACCCACATAACCACTACTGGGTTGCAAGCACTACACTACTAGGCGTACCAAGCAATAATGCTACTGAGATTACCAAACAAATATGTGTTACACTTGAAGTGGTTGTACTTATGTGTTTAATCTATTTAGCTTATCTTGGTTAATTACTTCATTAGCTTAATTATAGAAAAACATTGAATAAATAATTGAAAACACTAAATGCATAAATGAAACATTTAAGCTATCCAGAATGCTACAAGGTTTACCAAGAAGTTCATCTTTGATGAAGCACTATATAGTCAATGCATCGACACGGGCCCATCGACGTAGCCTTCCTGCATCGACGTGGCCCCGTTTATGCAGCTGCCTATCCCGGCCTATAAATAAGAGGGCCTTCCTCCTCATTTAGGCATCTTTTGGGTTAATTGTAGGGAGGCTCTTGCAGTTTATTTTCGTAGGAGTTAGAATATTTTTCCAAGTGCATGCTCGTAGTGTGATGCTTGTAATTGTACGGAACCTTTATTTGAGTGTGACGTACTTGGACACGCACATGATCAGCAATAAAGATCAAGATTACTTCATCATTGCAGCATTCACTTAGTTTTAATTACTTAATTGTTATTATTAATTGTTATTGTTATTTATTGTTTTCTTAGTTAATATTTCTTTATCATCATTTACTATTCCTATTGTTAAATGCAGAGTGAGTACGACTTAATCATGACAATTTAAGTATGACTACTTGGTAACCCAATAGCATACCTAGGATCTATCATCACACTTCCCAGTAGTAGGGGTGCACGAGGTCCAAGATGTGTGCGGATGATTAAGGGATGGATGCTCATCACACTTAGGCTAGCTTAGACTTCATTTTCTATTGCTTATTAGTTTAATTAAGATTATTTTCCATTGTCTCTAGAAGTAGCACTAATTTAGGATCACATCATACGCCTCACTCTGGACTAAACCATACGTGACAAAGCAGATACTAGTCTAGGTGGGAAGATAGTGAACTGTGATCAACGTGTAACTATCTAGATACCACAACTAGCTTCTCCACGGAGTTCGACCAAATCATGCGTGAACTCTCATATTTGTATGGTTGAGTGTAGGGGTACCTCACCACTCATCAATCTTTATTATCGCACAAATTGTTGTGCTCAAGTACAATAATGCTCAAATAAAGATCTGTGCACTTAATGACTCTCGTTGTGGGTACTCGAGAGAAATATTCTAACTCTCAAATGAACAAATTGCAAGATCTTTGCTACTACTGAAATCTCCTTACCATAAATGCAACTAGTAGGCATGTATTTATAGGTAAAAAGTAGACACTACGTCAATGGGGCCTTGTCAACGAGGCCCGGTCGACGATGCTGCATCAATAAGGCCTCGTCGATGCAGGTAAGAAATGCTACTCATGAAAAATCAACAAGGATTTGGTAATATTACCCAATAGTGTATGTGGAAGTAGGATTAAGATAATAGGTAATATCACAAAATTGTTTTTCTTGATTGCAATTAACTAAGTATCCCACCTTGCATGGGACCATGAAGTAGAAGCTACTGTTGTTGTTAAGGAGCTAGTCCAGCAAGATTACTTGATAAGGGTAAGTACTGTTAAGTTGTCATCTATGGAAGTAAATATATACCTACCTAGACACCTTCAAAGTAGGGATTAGCATGAAGCATCATTTATTATTGCATCAAAGTAGGAATATTCCATGGTCTAGCACTCTAAAGATTTAGAGTTTACCATTATTAATACTGCTTCATGGATTATAGATATGTACCCCCCAAATAGTATGATCAACCATGGTATGGGATCCTCCTTGTTTGCTTCTTAACAAACTTGGGATTCAAAGGCATCCCAACTTGTTCCATTTCACTAATCATGTTAACCATGACTAGGTGGCATTGAGAGTCATGAGGATTTGTGCAATATTTGGGGGGATCCTTATCATTAGAGGATGAGAAAGCTTCATCTGGATCTTCTTTAATTTTCTTAGAGTATGAGAGCTTCCTCTTATCCTTACCATCATATCTCTTTCTATGCTCACATAGCGTAATTGCTTTTGTTGTAGCTTCAACGACCCTACCATCAATATCCTTAAGGTAGTGGTTATCTTGTCATCCATCACTTTCCATACTTAGTCCACCTTGTGAACCAAGTCTATCAAGGCCTTTTTGGTTATAACCTAATCTTGTGTCAAGACCTCAATTGTAGCAGGAGGTCCAAATATACCTTTGATGTTCTTAACCTTCCTTATACACATGGGATCATGATTATAATCCTTGGTTAATTCTTACTTTCACCATTCATCTTCCATTATTGCAATGATATTAAGGAGTGCTTTAATTCAGGCCATGAACTTTTTGTATACTTGGCCCATCATGTACATATCCACATGCTCCCTTGTTTCCTACCTCAGACCTTTCACAATAGTGCTAAACTCATGGTTTAGATAGTGTTGAGTAGTTTTCATGTATTTCTTCATGGTAATGTCTAGTGATTCATGAGTTCCTTGTCTCCATCCAACCATCTCCTTCTAGATGTTTGAAATGTGAACATAGGCCTGAATTTTGATATATAAAGTTTTGACCATGTCCACCCATCTTTGAATTAACTTGGGATGTAAAGACTTGTACCAAGTTTTTGCATGCTCAATGAAGGTGCAAGGAAACAATCGTAGTTTTTGCCAATCATTAATAATCCCCTATAGATAGCAAGCATTGTCAAATGCATGCATGTGAAGTTGGGGATCATTGATGGAAAATCCTTTGTATGTTGGAACATCAACCATGTTGATCTATTTAATGCTGTTATTACAAGTGAAATATGTATAGCTTCATTGAGTTCATTATAATCACTTGAGTCAAATAAAGGGACATCATCATCACCAAAAGGTCTAGACAAGTGTAAATGTTGAAACTTAGGAAGGAGATCCCCATCTTGGGCTTTGGCTATACTTCTATTGGTAGTACCTAATCATGAGCTTTCATGATATAGTGGCTCTTTTCCTTTGATGTCTACTTTTTCCTCCTACTATCCATCTAAATGATTAGATGTAAAGCTACAGCAAGACTTCTCTTTCGCTATTTAATCTTGAAGATCATATGTGTACAAGGGTTCATATTCATCATATACTAGCTTAAGAGCTACATAGAACATGTGTTCATCCTCTAGCCCAATGTTGATCAGGGCCTCTTAAAGATCATGCAATGAAACCTTAGTCAGTCCCCTAAAGAACCATCCATAAGCATCACATCACCTCCCCTACTTATCTTGATGATAAGTCAAAATGATCAATGGGAGGGCCACATCCTCCAAATGTACAAATATGATGGAAGCCCTTCTTCATTTTTTTTTTCATATTTCTTAAGGTCTTTAGTAGGCTTTTAGCATTATCCACCATCTTGTTCATGTTCAAAATCTACACACAACACTAAAAAACATACACACTTGGCTTGAATAAACATTAGAGTTAAAAAATATACAAGTATTTCAAGGCAATTCACCAACACCTTCCCTAGAAAAACACCAATGATAGAGGTTCCATCAATTTTGATCAATGAGATTTATTATACACAACATAGTGCAATTTGGTCATAAGATTTGAAGAGGATGTTGAGTAGATTACCAAGAACATGTGTCTATCATTTGTGTTCAATAAATATAAAAGAGATTATAATACATATGATATAAGGAAAATCCTATATTACCATGATGGAAGATAGAGAAAATATTTTAAATTTATATTTTATAATTTTTATGGATTTTATGAATATAAACATGAAATAATAATAAACACACATGCATTGCAATCCCTCATGGGGACAAGCACACTACTCACAAAGATCACACATGTCACAATCTCTTATAGGATAGGTGCAACATCATACATGAAAAGAAATAAATGTCTCTTAGTCACAACCTCAAAGGCCCAACACCATGTTGTACAATTATGATATCCTTGGATAAGGAAGAACTATCGCAGCTTAAAACAATAACAATTAAATAAATATTTTTAGTATTTTAGTGTTTAACACATCAACGATAGAATAAGGGCAAACCATGAGCTTTATTCATCACATAAACACTAGACTCCACATCAACTAAATTATTTTGGCCTACATAGGTAAGATAGCACTTTAATAAAGTCTAGCCACACTTGTGAAAGTGACAACTCAAAATACATACATAGACAAGGAAAGGAATCAACTTTACCAAGAGAGAAAGAACTCTTCACACAAACCAAATGTCATAAGCTCTAAAGGAATGAAAGTTATATTAAGATATAACTAAGATGTGTAAATGAGCTCATCTTGGGTATTTATAGTTTTCACGAAATAATGGAAGAGGTTCATTAGTGCCTAGGCATCAATGGAGATCCATTAACACAACTTGAGCTTCTCCTAGTTACATTACAAGCAATGGAAGGCAAACTAGGCTTGGTATGAGGTACATAAGTGCCCCTATACTAATGCAAGGGAGTCATTGCACCCCCTATCCTCTAGTGTCCCCAAAACCACACTTTGTGTCATAATTCTAGATGAAAGCCAAAATTTGAGAGAGTATGCTAGAAGGATCATAGAACATTCGAATGAAGCTAGAATCATCCTAAGGAGCTTGGAATATGCACACAACCTCAAATCTGACATAGGTGACTAGGATACATCCTGAGAGACTAAGAACCTTAATCAAACACACTAGATTACAAACACAAGGTGCATGAAATACTTCCTAAATCTAGGGCTTATAATCAACATATAAATTGTCATTGGATGTCTTATCAACTATCATGGTACATGGATGGTACAAAATAAGCTACAACATGAAGAATGAAAATTCTTTCCTAAATCTTATTTCTTCCAAACTAGACTTCTTGATCTATAGTGTTCATGAATCATTGGAAATGTTATTACCCAAAGAAAGTTCATCACTTTAGAGGTTGAATTAACACAATTCATTAACGCTACTATTTACACCTTCTCTTACTTGCATCATCATCCCTTTCTTATTATTGTAGCTACATTTTGTGAGTTTCAAAATTGATGTATTTGAAAGAAGTGTTAAATAGTTATTAGTTTGCAAGGTTAAAATAGTCATAGCACATTTTGGAATAAATAGCTAATGGGCACTACTACACGTCAAATTCACACCTTGGTAACAAGGTACTTATTACATTAGAAGCAATGTGTTGTGACAAGTGCCTAAAAGGTAAAAAATAGTTTGAGCTTATGACCTCAAGTTACTTGAGTGGCTCCAAACAATAAGGTTTAAACTTTATTGTCTAAGATCAACAACAAAGATAAGCCTCTTATTATTGCTCTAACTTGTTGCTTCAAGTAGTGTATAGTGATGACTACATAAAGAATTCCACATAATGTTGCCCTAAGCAACTTCTAGTAACTCATCTAAAGGTTTGGATTTAGTAATAATTGGACAACATTATTAACTAGAGAAAGATCCAAGAGATGTCAATAGGTTTTCAACTTTTGAGCTCACTCTCAATGATTCCTTTGCCAAGGGTAAGGCTTATTAGCACTTCCTCTATAGCCCAAATATCTACACACTACTTCAAACAAAAATGCAAAAACAAAAAAAATAAAAAAAAATCAATTTTGTTCAATACCATTTAAAAAAACACATGGAGAATTAACGTTGTTACAATTTATATGAGAAAAGTAAAAACATAAAAGGATGAGCAAGGCATTTCAAGAATTCAATTCAAGAACTCTTTGGCTAGGAAGACAAAAAATTTTAAAAAGAAAGAAAAAGAAAAAAAGGAAAAAGAATTAACTTGCACTAAATTCACTTTGTGAAGAAAAAAGAAACAAAAAAGAATTATCTTGAATTGAACTCATTTGTGTAAGTTAAACATACCTAAAGAAGACAAATAAAGCCCTTTTTTTTTTTGTTTTGGGTGTGTGAGATAAAGAAATCATTCCACCATAAGGCTACTCCATTAACAAAAGAAACACGAAGAATTACCTTGAATTGAATTCATTTAGATAAGTCAAACATACATAAAGAAGACAAATAAAGCCTTTTTTGTTTTTAGCAAGACATAAATACAAGAGTGTTCTATGATAAGGCTACTCCATGGTGTACGAGTGTTGCCACACTTGTAAGTCAAGATTAAACCTACAACCTCCTTTTTAAGAGATGAATGTCTTGACCATTGTGCTGCACCATTTTTGAGGGAAGAAAAAAAAATTAACTTGAATTCAACTCACCTTGGAGAGATAAAAGTAAACCAAAAAAAGAATGAACTAGAATTGAACTCACTTAAGAAGATAAATAAGGCACAGTAGGAATTTAGAAGATACGCTTAAGCAAATTAGCCCATGGTGCCTTCCTCTTAATGAAGGAGCTTGGACTATTAATGCATCTCAATTGTGTACCACTTGGAGTAGCTTTGATATCACTGCAATTGCTTACTTGCATATGCATGATAGATGTATTACTTGAAATGAAGCTTTCAGCCTCTATGGTTTAAATAAAAAGAAGAAAGAGAATTTTGAAAAATTAATTTCTAATTTTAAGAATTTGTTTAAAGTTGACAATAATTTGTAGGCTTTTTCAGATATTTTTTGGAAGAAATGTAGTTTTCCCATTTAATTCAAAAGTTGCTTATGAGATTATTACAAAGAATTATTTTATTTATAACAAATTCAGTAAAGCATGGAAAATGCAATTATAATCCCATTTTTGGATAAGGAAAATGAAAGATATTTGGAGAGCTACTACATTTCCTAAATTTCGTAATTTTTTATAGTGTTTTATTTATCAAGATCTTGTTATTGTCACTCATCTTAAACATATGAAAAATGTTTCTATTCAATGTCCTCTTTGTAGAAGTGAAGACTCATGTTTT
This sequence comes from Gnetum montanum, assembly GCA_015680685.1. Taxonomy (NCBI): domain Eukaryota; kingdom Viridiplantae; phylum Streptophyta; class Gnetopsida; order Gnetales; family Gnetaceae; genus Gnetum; species Gnetum montanum. The sequence goes on from MNCI01017403.1 coordinate 602,609, forward strand.
CATATTTTTCTTAGTGTGTTGCTTAATATGCTTGGAAATAGACATTTAGAATTTGTAACAACTTTCAACCAAACATTAATGAAGTCATTCTTAGTGACCAGTCTACTTTGTCTACTTCATTTCTTTGCCTTTGGAATTGTCTTTGACCACTTGTTCTCTATGCTATTTAGAAGTTTCGATATGCAATTATTTTCCAATAGCAAGAGCATAACTTCAAGCAAGAAAACTTTTAATGAAAGCTGAACAATTTATTTCTTTTTGTTTTGGACGCTAAGGATAGAAAACTTTTAGCTTTTGTTGCTATTTGTTTTTTATCTTTGATTGATGTATTTCTTTTTCTTTAGAGAGAGTTTTCTCCTTCTCTTTACAAGAAACCCTTTAGTAAGAAATAAAAACCAATGAGGACGATTTTTAAATATGGGTAAGGTCTAATCCTTTTCCTACTCTATGTAGGAGGTTTTTCAAGATTGATTACCTAATAAGACATCTCTAAAACCATTAAACTTTTTCTTTAGACTCTCTTTTGAATGATCTCAGATAGTTTACATTTTATAATCATATTATTATTATTTTGAGAGTCCAACCCCAAGAATTGAATGCAAGACCTCTCCAGGAATTGAACTGAAGACCTCTACCACCCAAAAAAGCAAGAATCATAGAGCTAGAACAATTGCTTCCGACAAACAATTGAACATCTGTATCTTTAGACCCTTTTCATAACTGCTGGAAAGAACCCTAAAACTCATCGGTCATACTACCCTGACCCATAAAACCCTACAAATAAAACTCTGAAAGCTGGTTATTGCATCATCGGATTGGCGATTTTGGCAGCACAGAAGAGCACAGGCGGATAGTCGATCGGAACGGAGCAGAGCAGCCATGGCGGACGCGGAAGATGTAGAGATGGCGGCAGTGCAGCAGCAGCCGAAGAAGAGGACGTTCAAGAAATTTTCTTACAGAGGTGTGGATCTGGACGCCCTTTTGGACATGAAGACGGAAGATCTGGTCAAGCTTTTCCACGCGCGCGCTCGCAGGCGTTTCAGGAGAGGCTTGAAAAGGCAGCCCATGGCACTCATCAAGAAACTTCGCAAGGCAAAACTGGAGGCCCCGCCCGGAGAGAAACCGGCGCCCGTGAAAACGCACCTCCGCAACATGATCATTGTTCCCGAGATGATCGGCAGCATCATTGGCGTCTACAATGGCAAAACCTTTAACCAGGTCGAAATTAAGCCCGAGATGATTGGCCACTATTTGGCCGAGTTTTCCATTAGTTATAAGCCTGTCAAGCACGGCCGCCCTGGTATCGGTGCTACTCATTCGTCTAGGTTTATTCCTCTCAAGTAGGGTTTTGTTTGGTCTGGTTTTGTTTTCGTTCTGGAATCGACTGGGTTGATTTTTAGGAGGATGTTAAAGTCTCGTATGGAGCAGGTTTTGTGTTTTTGCTTTTAAGAACTCAAGATGTTTTTGATGCGGAAATGTTTTTTTTTCTTTAAATGTTTTCTTCCTGACTATGTAGCTTTAAATAATTACGTTGACTAAGTTGCCTTTGGAAGTAAATCTTTATTGTTTGATAGCGAGATCATAATTCTCAGTTCTGGTGGTCGAATTCTTGAGTTCTGAATGTTTGAATTTTAACGTGTAGATGTTATTTGTAACTGTATTTGAATAATTTCGGTACAACAAAGTTCCTGATTTTTAATGTGCAGAAGTTGTTTGTACATGGACTTGAATAGTTTTGGTACAACAAAGTTCTTCTTTGTTAATAGTTTGCCTGTTACTAGATCTAAAGTTTTACTATTTTTGGTTTTCTTGAATAAGCGGTTTTTAATTTTTTATATTGAATCGTTCAACTAATGCTCTGCAATAGATCACTAGGGTACTTCTCTCGTATTTCTACTTGGGTGCAACCAAGGAAAATTTCCGGTTTCTAGATCCCCCGTTCTGTAGTTTGAGGGGATTTTAAAGTTCTATGGTAGGCTCAGGGGATTCTAAAGGTTAGGCTTTTGTATACCCTAAGCAACTCATTTTGGATAGAGATTGTTTTGTCATTTCATTTTGAATTTTTTCAAGCTCAAATTTTAGAACTGGAAAATCTTATTTTGCAATAACAATAATGTTTGCAACATTGTATAGTGTAATTTAAAAATCAAGTATGCAATGTACAAGTTTCATTTACGAAAAAACAAAAAGTTATGCTCTGTCCTCGAAATAGAGATGTCTTTTTAGACCGAAATATGGGGTTTTCGAAGGCATTTGCTGCAATGATTGAAGCAACTCTGAAAAAACTTGTTCAATTAATATTTTTTAGGAGTATACAATTGTTTAATTAATTCTTGTACTCTGTTTTGTGTTGGTGTATGTTTTTTTGGAGCATACAATTGTTCAATTACTACTTGTGTATCTTTAGAATATATGATTGTTCATATTTCTTAAGTATATAATTGTTCGTTTATATGGGCCTACCTTCTCTGTATTTTTGGACTGTGCAATCGTTAGGAGGTACTTGTGGACTTGGTTTTGGTTAGAGTTGGATCTAATAAAAGAGCAATAGAGTTCCAACTGGTCAGATACTTTTGTACCTCCTATCCTCTTGGAATGGAGTGTAAGCTCTAATAAAAGAGCAATAGAGGTAGAACAATACATCCAAAATATAAGCACAGTGGGCAGATATTTGTGTACTTGTATATATTCTCTTGGAATGGCTCTAATAAAAGAGCAATAGAGTGCAGAGTGCAGATACCTGTGTACCTCTTAAGCATTACAAGTAGTTATGACTTTGAGAGATGCTTTGTACCTTTTAACCATTTCTTAAGCAGTAGCGAGCAAAGCTGATAGAAGGTGTAAATTTATCTCCTATTCATGCTGGCTCATTCTGGTTTCTGTAGTGTTTCTCTCTCATTCGTTTTGGTTGGTTCCGTGGCCTGGCCTGATGTTTTTTCCTCACTCAATTCTAGTTCTGGTTCATGGGCCTGACCTGATATTTCTGACTCCCGCTCACACTCATTCTGGCTGTGACTTGATGATTTCAGTTTCTGGCCCTAGCTTGATGATTCTGGTTCGTAGCCCTGGCCTAATGCGTCTGTCTTATCGAGAGCTTCTTTTTGATGATGCATCTGCTTTACCCAAAGCTTCTCTTTCCTCTAAAGCCAACTAAAAGCTTTTCGTGGGCAAAATGGCTTTCTCTAAAGCTGGGTTAGCAAGGATTTGGCTTCTTAGACTTCATTCAAAGTTTGTTTTGTTTTTTATTTTGGCGGGCCTCATGGTGTTATGCCAACATGTATTTCGTCCAAAATCCAAGTCATAAAGCTCGATATTTGTAATGTTAAATTGTATTTCGGTTACCCTAAATTATATTTTGGCCACACCCCAAATCACTGGCTTTATTCAATTAGGTAACGATGGGTAAAAACTCCTTCAGTCCCAGATTGTGTAAGGTTAAATTATATTTTTCAAAATTATTTCAAATTTTTAAATGGTTTTTGCGTTCAATCCATTCTATATTATACAAAATTTCTTCCTCCAATCCATTTAATTACTTGAGAAGGAAATTATTCTGTGCCAAAGATTGATATATATAAGGGTGTATACCAAGTGATCACAACTTATGGGAGTGCCTGAATATTTGCCATTATTCTCGTCAGGAAGAGAGTTTTCTCTTTTTTCCATTTTCTTTTCAAAATTCTCCTTTTACATCATTCATCTGATCCATGCTTCTTCAAAACTAAATCCTAGTCCATTTATCTCTTGCACAAGCTTATTTCTCTTAGGAAGTCTCAAAACAATATTACTTTCCTTCTATAGCCTGTGGAACAGCCTTGCGGAGGTTTTATGTTATTGAAGGCTTATTGAAGTTACTGTTTCTTAGATTTTCCCTTTATGATTTCTTTCTTATCATCATCACCAGAGGCATTGTTTGTCGGTTGTAAAAGGCCGATATTTTATCATTCTATCATTTCTCTCATTAATTTTAGGCGCTTCAGGCATTTCTTGTATATTGTCAAAAAGCCACATTTCTATCATTCTATCATTTTTCTCTCATTATCGCTAAGTTTAGGTGCTTGAGGCATTTCCTGGAGATCATCAAAAAGCCACAATTCTGTCATTTTTGTTTCTCATTACTTTTAGTCTCTACATTTCTGTTTGATAACTTGTCAACTTCTTAAGTAGTGTACTTAGTACCGATTTAATTTTTTCTAGTTTTAATTTAATAGTTACCTTGGTCGAAAAAATCTGTCATCATGTAAAGAATTGTTATCGGTAGCCAAACGTATTAGAAAATGTATGTTATGTGGGATTGCTGCTTAGGAGCATTTTCTTTTCTATATAATTTGAAGTACTGTAGTAGAATTCTGAAACATATGCAAATTTTCAAATCTTAACAAATATATCAATATGGAGTTTAAAGGCAGAAATTATTATCATTGTTTGGGAAACAATATTGGCGGTTTAGAAACGCAGATCAATCATGAAGGCTATACGATTTTTGCTTCGATTCTAGAATCTAAGAACTTGTGCCATGGTTGAATTATTTGTATTAATAGCAAAAAAATATGGAGGATTTAACCTTATTATTAATTTTTATAAGAAATGTGTGTTTTTCTCTTAGTGATGATGCTTGGATTGGTTCTCTAATAAGTTTTTTCATTATTTTCCTTAGGCTATTTGCTATTTCTACTTTTAGTTTTCAAGTGCTAAAACAAATCAATTTTCAAAGACTAGAATTGTAATTCTACTATAGTAAAAGGAGGGGCTATGGCTATTGTGAGTTCATGGTGACTTTATTTTAACGAAGGGGCTTTAGCTCTCTATGGTTTCAAAAGGATGAGATTTTTTTTTTTTAATTTATAGGTAATGATTAGCCTTTGAATTTGATGCTTGGTAGAAAGTTTTGGTTAGCTCAAGGGTTTCCTTTGGAGTTTTGTGGCAAGAGATTTTTTCTTTTTGATGACAAATGATTTAAAGATAAAAAATGCTAATGTTTCTCTTACTCTACAACCAAACTTGCAATCAAGGTAGTGGAAGAGGCTAGAATAATTTTGAAGCTTTTGTCTTACTCGATTTATATGAACTTGTCAAAAGATGTCACTTTATAATACATATTTTTACAAATTATTGGATTTAGTTGCCTAGATAAGAATTCTACACTAGAGAATTAGGTTATTCTTGAATGCTAGAGAATTAATGTTTAGCAGGTTTGTTATTTTTATGAATCTTTTTAGCTTTTGGAATTAACTAATTTTGATATGATTGAGAAATCATTAGATCTTAAGTTTTAATGGATCAGCGTAATACTTTTATTGCTCATAAATGAAAAGTGAAAAGTGGATTTTGATCCATATTCTTTTTATTACTCTAAAATTCTTTACTAGGTTGAATTAGAAAATTTTTATTAGTGTTGAAAGGGAAATTGTTAGCACCATTGGCACTGTTTTGAAAAGAGTAAAAAATATTATTGGATACTGTGTAGCAGAAATGTTATTTTGTAGAGATTGATTTATGATAGAGGATACTATTAATTAGTGTTTTTTCCAAAAAATTACATACTATAATTTATGATGATGTTGTAGTTATTGCTTTCGTAAGGCCATGTTATTGAAATCTATCCTATTTTCATTAAAAAGTTGCTTGTAAGAGAAAGAAACAACAATTTTCAAAAAAAGGGTAAATAATCATAGTTTTCAGCAAACACAAATGAAATCTTCTTTCAATTTTTTACCAATCTTTTTACAGAATTCTTCTTTATAAAAGAAAAAAAAAATTAGCACAGACAAATAGTGAAAATACTCATCTAAATGCATTTCACTTAGTGTAACACAAAAAGAAAAGGTGCACATAGCGAAAAAGGATTCTTTTTTATAAAAAGAAAAAAAAAAAAAATACTCATCCAAATGGATTTTACTTAGTGTAACAAAAAGAAGAAGAAGAATGTTTGTTAATACTTCCAAAGGTATTTTCTTCTTTTTCTATTTCTACAATTGTTCCAAATTTTTTTCATTAAACAATGCATTTTCATCTATTAATGACATGGATTGTAAGACAAATGTTGAGCTTGAAAATTCATGGATGGGGACTTCCTTTTTAACAACTCAATGTTTGTTTTATCATGGAATGTTTGGAGCCTTTTTGATAAGTCTTGAGCAAAAATTGGTAAGAGTATCTTTTAAATCAACATTTATCTTCAAATTTTCTTTTTTCGCAAAAAATTAAGATTTCAACACATGATATTAGTTTTGTTGTTAAATGCATTTTAAAAAACTCATGATGTTAATAAAAGAGGTGTTGCTATTCTAGTTAATAAAAATTAAAATGGAAAAGTTTTGAATACGGGCTTTGACAACCTCAAAGGGTTATTTGAATTACTTGTCATAATGAAAAATGAGACTTTTGACTCTATAATATTTATGCTCCTAATAATGCAAAAGATCAATTAGAGGATTGGAAATATTGTTTTTGTCTATGGAAGTGATTTCAATATGGTTAAAAGTTATTTAGATAAACTTTTTGGTCTTGAAATTAATCAATAGATAATTTTATGAGATCACTTAAAGAACATGATTACGTTCCCTAGAAATCTATATATTCATATAGAAAGCTTAAAATCCACAAATTAAATCATTGAATAACCTTAAATTACCAAGTATGATACCTTATAATCCAACAAGTATACTTAAATAATCATAAAGAATATATCACTTATCAAAATCCATACATCGTGATGCAAACATCATAAACACAATTTCTTGAAATACAAGTTACAAAAAATACATAAGATAACCACATGAGCCATTTTGCAATCCCATAACATGGCTTTATAATTACAACAATGCTTGAATTCTTGATTGCAAATGTTTGTAACATGTCAACACTATCGTAGAGCACTAGATGTAGCATCCACATCATCATTTGGAAATTCTATCGAAGCTTCCTAACTAAAATCTACATAAAACACATGCATAAAGAATTAGATCACCTTTACTATAGAGAAAACTACTTTGATGCCACTTGAAACAAGTTGGAAAATGTGCCTAAGTTGCATAACACAATGTTAGATCCAACAACAATTACAATTAACTTAATTATTAATGTAGTAGTTATTTATTACATTGAGATTTGCATTACTAGTGATATTCTCTAGGTTACCACATCAAATGTTAGAATAACTACAGGGTTGATATTAACTTAAACTAGCTATCAATGATTGTTTGGTTTAATACCTCACTTATTCAAACCAACCCTTATGAAAGACAAGACTAATTGTTGGGTTAGGACCCTCATGCATGTCTAGACCAACTATTGGGTTACATTATAGTTATATCAACCCTATAGCTACCCTAAGTTCTTAGTTACTCATTATCACCTAAGGTTTCTTAATGCAGGTTGTAAGTCACTAGGTTGACAAAGTCCTCTAAATTAGTTTCATAGTAATGACCTACCTATTTTTGCATAAGTAGCCTTTTTCTACAAACCTTGTTAATTATTCAACTCTGTGAGTTAGATTTCCTAGCTTTTCAACACTATGAATGTAGCCATAAACACCTAGAATGTTAGCTAGCAATCGTTGTTGAAGGACATCATTGATGTCACATGTCGAACATGAGTTGATGCTTTGGAAAATGCACCTAAAATTCACACAACCTAGGTCGAGAATATCTAGAAGCTATCACTCCTATTGCCACTAGGAGGAGATGACATAGGTAAGAGAAGAAGTTAGAATGTAAAGCGAAAAATTGTAAAAATGATGAATCACGAAAATTTAGCAAAACCAAGGTTAGATTAACAATACATGCAACATGATTAGATTAGCAATGTAAACCATCACAAAAAGGAAAGCAAGGACAAGAAGCCAAGCTACTAATTAGGATTAATAAAATCAAGAACATTTCTTCTTTCTCAAAAGATTAGGTGAGATCCAAGCTTCTCCAAATAAGAACAAGTTCAAATCCAAGAATTACCAAGAGATTCACTAAGCATAGCCATGTGCATGAGCACAAGAAAGAGAGAAAGATGCTTCCTTGATATCAAGAGAGATAGTGATGCCAAGTAGTTGTAGCCACACAAGGTAGGTTTTGAGTAATTCTAAGAATAAAGGATTAATAATTTATTTTCTAAAGATAAGGTAATATGTTTTCACAAAAAGGTCTAATGGTCAACTAATGTGTCAAAGGCATTCGAAGAGTACTATAATGAGTTACATGTTCAAAAATGGATTCTAAGATAGAATAAAAAAATAACTAGAATAAACTTCAAATATTTATTTAACATGTATTTTAAACCATATTTTCACATGAAGTGTTGGCCCAGTGGTATAGGTTTTGGCTTGGTAACTCCAGGTTCAATTCTACTAGCTAGCACTAAGGTATAAACTACTATAAGTCTTGGGGTGTACCTATGTTTCACTTATTTTGGGTTCTAATATCCCTAGTTTAATAAGAGCAAATTTCAAGATTAAACTTTAAGAACCATATCATGAAAACATGATAAAATATGTATACTTATTAAGAGGTCATAGGGTCAAACCTTGCTAATACATAAAAGGTTAATCCACGATACATTATATATAAGCTTATAAGCAAATTTACCATGAGATAACAAAAATATATATCAACTAAGAGTCAAGGGTTCAAATCTCAAGGTGCGTAATCATAAACATAAGCATAAGAAAGATGTTTATTAATACATTAGCATAATTCCCTAGCAAGATACAACATAATATAGACTATATTATGTTAAGATGTATCTTTATGCTAATTTACTTTAACATAAGAAAATAATTAACAAACCTAAGATCCCACAATTGAAACATCGAGGTGTTGCACAAGTGTAATTTTAAAGGAAAATATTTTCTTTTTGATGTTAACTCTTTATTTCTACATTATTTAAATGAGAAGCATTATACTTGGTGTAATTATTAGCAAGGAAATGATAGAATTTATTGGTGACTTGATAAATTTTACATCTCTAACATTTCCTTTTGTAAGCCTACAAGAAAAATAAAAGTGCATACAAATGCTACTATGTTAGACCATTTTCCTGATAACATTTTTCTCTCTAGAATCAATTCTTCCTCCTTTTGAAAGCATGAGCTTTTTGATATAAATGCTAATATGTTCATAGGACCTAGTGGGAAAAATATTTGAAGTCTTTATGAAATGTAGAAGAAAATCCTACTGAAGATATTGGTTGGATTAACTAGTGGTAGTAAACTACTTGTAGAGTTAGAAATTATGTTAGATGGTTTGGAAAGTAATTTGTTAAGTATAAGAGTCAAGTTGAAGAAGATATAGCAAATACAAATTATTTTAGACTAGAATTCCTTTGATTTTGAAACTCAAAAAGCTATGGATAAAGCTAGTTATGATAAATAATATTAGAATGCTTTTAAAACTAAAAGTGCTTTCACTAAAAGTCACGTGAGTTGGCTAAAAATTGAAGATGAACCTTGCAAGGAATTTTTAAAAGGAAAGGATCAAGTACTTAATCTAGAATCACTTTATATAAATAATTTCATCATTACATATCCTGAGAATATTAATAATTTTTTAACAAAATATTTTTTTTTCTATTTTTTCTTCTATAGGTTTTAGCATTGAATCCTTCTAGGCCTCTAGTACACATATTTCTCATCTTGTAACAGAAGCATATTGAAGTATTCTTGAAGTAGAAATTATAGTAGAAGAAATCAAAGCAACAATCTTTAGTTTAACAGTTGGTAATGTCCTATGTTTTGATATTTTTCAATTGAATTTTTCAAGAAGCATTGGGACATTGTTGGAAATGATCTCTTTCATGTGTTTTAAGAGGTCATTAAAAAAGTTGTAATGAAGGTGTGATTCATTTTCTTTCTATGAATAAATATCTTCAACATATTAGTTATTAGAGTCCTATTACTTTTCTTAACAAAATTTACAAAATTTTAGCTAAATGCATAGCTTCTAAATTTAGAAGGTTATTGAAGATCTCATTAGACCTAAGCAGACTAGTTTTGTTAAAGGTAGATATATCTTAAATAATGTTATTGCAACTTAGGAGGGAATGTCGTGGGCTTTTTATACTAACAAGGACATTGTTTTTATTAAGTTATATTATGGTAAAGCTTATGATATGAATGAATGAAATTTTGTTATTTCTTGTCTCTATAAACTAGGATTTGGTGCTTATTTTATTTCTCTTGATCATACTTTAATCACTGATGCTAATGCTCAAGTTGCTACTAATTTTGGATTAAGTTCCTCCTTCTCTTCAATAGTCAATTTGTCAAGGTTATCTTTTAGCTCTCTATCTTTTTATTATTGATGCAAATTTTCTTTGACATAATCTACATTATGATCTACAAAGGAATATAATTAAGGGATTTTTAATTGATGATCAAAGTATGCAATCCCTTAACGTGCAATTTGCAAATGATTCTTTTTTTTTATGATCAACAATTCTCTATAACATATCAATACTCTTTTAACTAGAGTTGAGAATTATTATATGTTATTTGGCTCTTAAATCAATTGGTAAAAATCTCCTATTTATTGTAATGAAAATATTCATGACTTGGTGATGAGCGACGAGGTATCCCTATGCTCAACCATATGAATACGAGCGTCCATGCATGATTCGGTCGAATTGCAAGGACTAAGTGCTTATGCGTCTTTGTGGAACAAGGATGGGTTGATTAATTGTTGTCTTCCCAAGCTTACTTGTATGGCACGATTGTATGGTTAAGTAAACTTGAGGTACATGATTTTTATAGTTTTTATGCTTTTGTGTCCTAGTGCTACAAAGGGAGGAGAGAGATAACTAAGTAACTAATTTTGATTTAACTACTCAACTATGCTTTAACTAGTCTTAACACTAACATCTGTTCTCACTTGTCATACACATCTTGAACCAGTGCAACACTACTGGGATTACCAAACGCTAATCATTATTGGGTTACCAAATGTTACACGCATGCTCAAAGTGATCGTACTAAGTGTGCTTACTTAGGAGAGTTGTAGGGTGAGAGAGAGAACATTAATTAACTAAGGAAAGCATTAAGTATCAGTAATTAACATTAATTAATCTATTCTGAATGCTGCAAGGTTTATCACAAAGTTCGTCTTTATTGCCATGCACAAGGTGTGCTCAAGTACACAATGCTCGAAGAAGGATCCGTTCACTTTATGACTCCTACTACAAGCACTCAGAAATAATTCTATCTTTGGAAAGGGAAAAGGCAAGAGTTTGGGTAAGGGACTAAGACTAACTATGCAAACCAAGTGTGCCTGCCTCTTATTTATAGGCAATGAAGTAGGTCGCGATATCACGTGGAAGGCTTTGATATCGCGTACACGATATTGCGAATGTGATATGATAACTCATTATACCTCCACGACTGAATGAAAACTCGTCCTCAAGTTTCTTACAAAATATTGTGAAGGTATGGGATTATTGACTAAATGAGAACTGACAACGATAGGGAATAATAGACTTAAAGTGCCTAGTGAATGGATTGACAAACATATTACAACATTGGTATTCATGCCCTTTGTGGTGAACACTGTACATAGATGACATCTAGATCCTCATCCGACAGCTTGAAGAGAGAGTAAAGAAATGAGGCACATTGTTGCTGACGTCATGATTGCGCCTTCCATTGTTTTATCCATAGCCACGTGACCAAACTTGTTCCTAGCGTAAACACTCGATCCAGTCCATCTTGAGTGCTTCCTCCTATCCCAGTCCATAGTTCGTGTAATCGCCATCTGCACACACAACACGGTCACGAATGAGCAAGAATAAGTAAACCATAATGCAGTTGATACCTTACCTCGATATAAAGCACATTGGCTGGGTTGTGGTTATGGCAGAAACTGGGTTAGAGGTTTATCACTAATAACTACCCAAGGTGTAGGGGTGATACAAGTAGTAGAATGGAAAAATTGTGACAAGGCCCCCACGACTAAGAGCGCAATAGGGTGGAAAAGTATGGGGAACAAGAAAAATGGGAAAAAATAACAACAACGATGCCAATAAAATGGATGTCATGGATGGGGATGAAATGAGAAATTGCTAATTGTAAGAAATGTGTAAGGAGAAGAATTTAACAATTGCACCATAAAGGAATGTCAGTGGGTCCTCCCCAAAGTAGGCTTATGCCCTTTATGCCCTGACAAACCCACAAACCAAAGAGTTCGTAGGCTCTAGGAATGACATATGGAAACAATGGTTAAAGACTGACCTACAAGAATTTACCAAAGAATAACAATGCATCAACCAAAATATAGACTAATCATAAAATCGAAAATGAGGTGGAAAATGGGAAGAAAGATGGAGAGTAGAAAATGGAATGGAATCCCAAGAGCAAGGTTGTGTAAAGTCCCTTGTGTATTTGATGGTTAAGTTGATTGAGTAGAACTCATTCCAAATCTAGACTCAAACCAACCATATTTAGTGACCTTGCATCAATACACTTGGCCAATCCATCGCCTTGAAGCAACAAGAATGCTTCCCCAAAGAGTCACCACCATTCTAAGGAGAGCGAGATGGAGAAGCAGGAAGCGAGAAAGGGCCTTAGTTAGAGGGAACCTTCAAGCATGGGTAACATGCCTTTCTAGTGCCATAACCAGTCCTAGTAGCCCAGATTTCTTTATTCTGTCTAAGGGATGTGCTTTGAATTCTCACTTTTTTTTTTGCATGAGAACCACACCATGCAAAGACTTATTTTTATTCACTTAGCTTCCTAATATTTGATCAATGGAAGAATGGTGAAAAACCCATGAAAAGCATCCAAGCACCCAAGAGAATAGCTAGCACACGTGCATCGAATTCCCTTGAAGTCACACCCTTTTCATCCATTGAGTCCTTCCTTGGTTTGAAGAATACCAAGCCACCAATTCATTAATAAGTTTATTTAGAAAAAGGGACATTACAGTTCCAAAACCAAGGGAGACCATAAAGTTGAATGAAGGAATGGACAGTGTCGACTCATTGCCTATTTTATTAGAAGAACCATATCTTAATATCAACTTTGAGAATCAAAGGTAAAAACCAAACATTAGCAATTAACATTATTATGATACAATCCACCATCATGAGCACTTATTGTAAGGCGAATAAAATTAAATCAACAAAGAGATAGTAAAATTGTGAATGATAGTGTAAAACAAAAATAAGTAAATTGGAAAAATGTGCAAAACAAAAATGTGTAAAACAAAAATACAAAAAGAACTGAGAACTTAGAATGGTTGGCATTGGTGGCCATCTCCCCCACAACTGATTTGGAAGGAGGAGATCTGAAATAACGAGTAGGGTTGTCCACCAACGGAGGTAGTATTGGTACTGGATATTCTAAGCTGATGGAAAGGTTTGGTTTGCTAGATGTTGACCAAAAATTTCTTATCTAGGCTCTCAGGTTTGTAAATCATCATGGCCCCTAAAGGAAAAGTTGCATAAATAATATAAGGTCCTTCCCACAGCGTTTGAAATTTAGTGCGTTGTGGCACATGTGTGGGATTCCAGTACAGAACCTTATCTCCTGGTTGATATTTAACTTTCCTAATTTTCAGGTCATGACATTGTTTATTGAAGGCCTTGTGTAATTCGTTAGATGATAGGATGGCTAATCGAATCTCATCTAGCAAGTTAAGGGTCATTAACCATTCTTTTTGTGCTAGATCAAGGTCAAGGTTGAGATCACAAGCCATAAATAGTGTACGGAGTTCAGCCTGAATAGAAAGCATTGGTAATTTACCGTACACTAACTCATAGGGAGAGTAGCCTATAGGGAGTTTCCATGTGGAGCAGTATGCCCAAAGAGCATCATTCAATTTGGTGCTCCAATCTCGCCTATACTTGCTAATAGTTCTTGTTAATATCTTTGTAATCTCCCTATTGGTGACCTCGGCTTGACCATTTTCTTGAGGGTGGTATGGTGTAGTTAGTTTGTGTTCAACCCCTAAGCGTCGCATTAGCTTCCGAAAAGTTGCACCTGTAAAATGTGTGCCATTGTCAGAAATAAGTGCACAAGGCATGCCAAACCTATTTACGATTTTTTGTTGAATAAATCGTGTAGCTGTAGATGATGTACAATCCTTAACAGTGGCTGATTCTACCCATTTTGTAAAGTAGACAACAGCAACAATGATGTAAGCTTTCCCATTGGACATTAGTGTAATGGGCTCCATAAAATCAATTAGCCATATGTCGAAGGGTTCTAAAGGTTGAATCCATTGTTGTAGACCCTCCATTCTAGCAGTCATTCCCCCATCATGTTAACAACACTCACAAGATTGGATGAAATGATGGACATCCCGAAACAATGTAGGCCAATAATATCCTACAAGCATGATTTTAAGGGCTATTCATCTCCTGGCATAATGACCCCCACAAGGACCCTAATGAGCATCTTGGAGAACTCGTAGTTGATTTATATTGGAAATGCACCATCAAACCAAGCCATTAGGGCATACTTTATAAAGTTTCCCATTGATCTCCATAAAATACTTGGCTTGGTGAAGGAACTGTTGTTTCTTTTTAGTGTCTAACTCTTGTGGTGTTTGTAGTGTAAGGAGATAAGTGAGAATACTACTATACTAGTTTGTTTCCATGGTCAATTGGTTAGTTACCACACCTACAAAGAGGAGTTCATTAGGGAAATGATCAGAAATTGGATACTCATCCTCTTTGTTGTCCCATTGCAACTGAGATAAATGATCAGCAACTACGTTCTTGATACATTTTCAATCAATCATTGTAAGATCGAACTCTTGTAAGATTACAAGCCATCGTATGATGCGAGGGCTCACCATTGGTTTATTCATTAGAAACCTTATTACACTATGATCCATGTGCACGAATACCTTATAGCCCAAGACATAGTGCCTAAATTTTTCTAGTGCAAACACTACAACCATTAATTCTTTCTCTATTGTACTGTAGTTGAGTTGTGCACTAGAAATACTCTTACTTGCATAGTGGATGTAATAAGGAAATTTTTGGTCATCTAACTATGTAAGTATAGCTCCTAAAGTATAGTTGGATGCATCAGTCATTATGTGGAATGGTCTAGACCAGTCAAGAGCTTGTAGAATGGGTGTTTCTATGAGCTTCTGTTTTAAAGTTTGGAAGGCTAGTTCACATTCCCTGGTCCATTTGAAAGGTACGTCCTTTTTTGTTAGTTTAACCAATGGTTTTGCAACCCTAAAAAAGTTCTCAATAAAGCATTTGTAGTAGCCAGTGTGTCCAAGGAATGACCAAATATCTTTTACAGTTTAAGGTTGCCGAGTAATTCCTTGTATAAATTTCATCTTTTTAGGGCCTACCTTTACCCCTATTTGTGAGATATTATTCCCTAAAACTACACCTTCTTGGACCATTAAATGGATTTTTTGCTAGTTGAGCCTTAAATTGGTTTCTACACATCACTTTAGTACTTGCTCTAACCAGTCCAAGGCTTAATCAAAGTTCACTTCATAAGTGGAGAAGTCATCCATGAAGACTTCCACAACATTTCCTATCTGCTGCTGGAATATGCTTAGAACTAATTGTTGAAACATTGTAGGGGCATTGCACAAGCCAAATGGCATCTGCTTGTATGCAAATGTTCCCCAAGGACTAGTGAACGTAGTCTTGGCTTGGTCTTTTGGGACTATTTGTATGTGGTTGTACCCAATGTACCCATCCAGAAAACTATAGTAGCGATGCCCTGGAATGGTGTCTAAGACTTGGTCAACGAATGGCAATGGAAAGTGGTCCTTGAATGTTGCCATATTTAGTAGCCTAAAATCTATGCACATCCTCCATTTACCTCCCTTTTAGGCACAATAACTAACGGACTAACACATTCACTATTAGTAATAGGGTATATGAACCTAGCTTTTAGAAGCTGTTCGATTTCTTTCTTAACCACTTACTTAAGCTTTGGGTTTAATTGCCTCGATGGTTGTTGTTGAGGCTTCATGGAGGGTTCAGTGTAAATTCTATGCTGGCATATCCTAGGATCTATTCTGGTTAATTCAGGATATGACCAAGTGAAGGCTTTTTCCCATTTGTTTATTACCTTTAGCAGTCTCCCTTTTTGTTGTGGAGCGAGCTTAACATTAATAATTATTGATTTTCCATTCTTGAAAAATGTGTATTCCATACCGGTGGGTAATGATTTTAACTTAAGGGGCTCCTGCTTAAACTTATCATGGATTTCCAAATTCCCCCAGTTGATATTTTCAATGTCAGGACTTGGAAGTTGGCGATGGAATTGCTCTAATGTGTCTATGCTATTGATGTAAGCACAAGTCAAACCCTCAGTTGGTTCCATGCATATAGTTGAACTGCTCTCTTGATCAGCTGTCAGCCACTAGGTGTCTTCTTGTCTTGTGGCTACTGCATACAAGCATCTTTTTATGTTAGTCACTTGTGCACACTAATTGCATGCAAGCAATGTTAAACGTTGCATGAACCATGACTTCTACATGCAATTACAACCTGTGTCACTGTACGCGATGCATGGGACTTTCTTCTTCTTGATCTTTCCAAAGCTATTTTTCTTTGATATTTCCAGGGAAAGATCGCAGATTCTTAGGCATGCGTGAACTATGCTTAGCCATGCTCTTCCCATTATGATTGGGAAGTCCCCCTTATCGTTGTTCACTTGAATCACTAGGAAGTCAGCTGGATACGACCATCCACAAACAGTGGTGATAATGTCCTCCACTAGCCCTAATGGGACAGTGATGGATTGGTTGGTCAACTCTAAATGAATGTTATTATTTTTTAGTGTAGGTAGGTTCCAGGCTTTGTACATTTCTTAAGAGATTAGGCTGACACCGAAACCTAAATCCAAAAGAGCCTTGCATGGTTCATTCCCAGCAATTTGTAAATGAGGACTTCTAGGATCAGAAAATCTCCTAGGAAGATGGTTGACTTTAATCCAATTGGTGACGACATGAGTGAACATGACCGTATGTGTTTGGTGTGGTGTTTGGCTTGAAGGGAGCTCTGAAGTTTTGATTGGTAATGAGGCATCTAAAGGATTAGCTGCTTGTGGTTGCAAGGGCTTAGTTGGACTGTTGGTTCTAAAGAAAGGTATTTTCTTCATGTAGTTGTCAGAACCAACAGTAGATTAAGAGTTAATAGCCCTCGTAGCATTACGTTGCTACAGCCGGGTAGGAAGTTCACCCTGCATAGCTGGAGTAGGTGGTAATGGAGATATGGGTGGAAGAGGTGTAGTCGAATGAAAAGGATAGAATGTTTGTCGAACATCACCCCTAGGAGAAGGAGTTCTATAGTACTCATGGGCTTGGTAGTGAGGTTGAGGAGTGACATGACCAGTAGAGTCATGTGGAGAGACTAGGTACTGCATGTAATATCCATACGAGTCAGGTTACCAGTAAGAATACTGTTGCCGTGGTGGTGGAATTTCCCATGATTTTGGGTATTGCCACTATTGATACTACTCAATTGATTGTGGTGGAGTTCCATTTGGATAATATGTTAAGGGTTGGTGGAACTACCTTGGATTACCTTAAGGATAAGGTAACCTTCAGGGTGTTTGCCTTTTGTTTAATCATGGGTTGAGTGCATACACCCTAGACTCCTGCAGATGTGAGATTACAAGGCAACATCCCTTAAGATGGTCATATTAACATATCTTGCATCCACTATCATTATCTGTATATGAATCCACAACCTTTTCGATGATGGCAACTTTTCCCTTATCCTTGTTACATGCATATTCTACTTCTCTCTTTTTTTTTATTTTCCCATTCACTACCTTGCTCTATAGACTCCTCTACTACTTTGAGAACGGTTTGAAATTTATCATCTAGGGAGTCCCACATTTGGTTCACCTTTGCTGATACTTCTGATGCAAGTTTTTAAATGGGCAAAGTTTTCCTATTCACCATCTCTTCGAGTGGTGACTCTTCTTCATCCTCATAAAATCTTACTCCCTTCTTTCAAAGGGAAGGATCTCTATTATATTCCTCCGCATTCTCTCTTTTCCATAACTCACCTTCCTCTTTAGCAACTTGCTCCAATAATCTTTGTACTTGATGGGTCCTAAGCTCGGATAGTCTTCCTTGGGCATAAGTCCCAAGGGTTCTTCACGTTTCATGCCTAAGGCCATCTACGAGATGGCGTAGTTGATCCCTCTGTGAATAACCATGGCCAGGAAAACGATGTAACAATGCATAATATCGACCCATGGCAGCATCCAAGGGTTCATGTCCTCATTGTTTCTAGCCTTGGATTTACTTTCGCAGGTTGGACACTTGGGAGTATGTTTGGTACTTATCATTGAACAATTCTAACATCATACTCCACATACAAATGGATTCCAGTTCTAAGGACCAGTACCAGCCTTCCACTTCTTTGATTAGCATCTGTGGAAAAAACTTTAATTTTTTCCATTCATTTTCTATGTTTTTTAAGGCACATGCATCATGAAATGCCTGTGGATGATTTTGAGGATCAACATTGTATCCCCCTTCAAATCGTGGGATATTAATCATGTCTAATCTCTTGATCCTACTATCCTTTTGGTGCCTTATTGGGATCCTAACAGCCTTAGTTATGTCTAACATACTTCAAGTAGCGAGTAGGGGTTCATTGTGATCATCTTGTCTATGGCGTATATGATGCCCATGTTGTTCCCTACTCTTCCTTCTTTCACGGTGTGTTTCTATGACTTCCATTTCGCCTACCCTTATCCTCATGGTATTTTTCTTTGTGACCATGTCTAGATCTTCAAGGAGAAGGTGAAGGAGATGATGAAGGTGAAGAAGAAGGAGGACCATCACCACAATGGTGCCTGCTTCCTTATCTTCGGTGGTCACAGCCTCGATCGTGGTTACGATCGGAATGTCTATCTTTGTCATGTGTTTGTGTTCCTTTTTCAGATCCTTTATGTCTACCAGTATCAAAATCTGGGTTATGGATAGCTGAGTAAAGATTCTGATACACAACCCCTTGACCGAAGTCAATGGGAGGAACAACATTGTGTGGTTGACTGCCTGAGGTAGGTTCACCACCCTCATTTTCACTTACGACATGTGGGACATTTTGCGACAACTTTCCCTGCATGGATTCATGATGTATCTACTATTGTAAATCCCTTTGACACTGTGCCTCTATGGGTCGATACTCTCTTGAGTCATGATCATGCACAATGTACTCTGCTTGTAAGTGTTGGATACCAATTCGTGTAAGATCACGAAGAAGCATGCTTTAGACAGAGTGATCAGGAGGTAACACTATGTTACCTTCTAAATCTCACCAATGCAGTTGTTCATCCTGGTGGAGGATAAAGGTAAAGTTTAGTACATATTCATTAGGATGGACATATACCACATGAAACTGTTGAGGGACTGGCAGATTATCATGGGTACTAAACCTCCAATTATTTCCTATATTAGACCTAGGTGGTGAAACACTTTCGTATGAAGAAGAAGACATGATTGTCCATTCAGTGTGCAATGTATTATATATATATATATATATATTGTAACCAACCCTAAGGATTCATTCCAATGATGAGAAATATTTCCTAAGTTCTAATTAGTGTACAAACAACGAATTCCCATGCAATGGCGCCAATGACGAGCAACGAGGTATCCCTACGCTCAACCATACAAATACAAGCGTCCACACACAATCCAGTCAAATTCTAAGGACTAAGTACTTATGCACCTTTGTGGAACAAGGATGGGTTGATCAATCATTGTCTTCCCAAGCTTACTTGTATGGCATGATTGTATGGTTAAGTAAACTTGAGGTACATGATTTTTATAGTTTTTATGTTTTTGTGTCCTAGTGCTACAAAGGGAGGAAAAAGATAACTAAGTAACTAATTTTTGTTTAACTACTCAACTATGCTTTAACTAGTCCTAACACCAACATCCATTCTCACTTGTTGTACACATCCTAAACTAGTGCAACACTACTGGGATTACCAAACGCTAATTATTACTGGCTTACCAAGCATTACATGCATGCTCAAAGTGATCGTACCAAGTGTGCTTACTTAGGAGAGTTGTAGGGTGAGAGAGAGAACATTAATTAACTAGGGAAAGCATTAAGTAATAGTAATTAACATTAATTAATCTATTCTGAATGCTGCAAGGTTTATAACAAAGTTCATCTTTATTGCTATGCACAAGGTGTGCTTAGGTACACAATGCTCAAAGAAAGATCCATTCACTTTATGACTTCTATTGCGGGCACTTAGAAATAATTCTATCTCTAGAAAGGGAAAAGGGCAAGAGTTTGGGTAAGGGACTAAGACTAACTATGCAAACCAAGTGTGCCCACCTCTTATTTATAGGCAATGAGGTAGGCCACGATATCGCGTACGTGATATCTTGTGGAAGGCTCCAATATCACATACGCGATATTGTGGATGCGATATCGCGACTCATCACTTGGTTACTATTAAGCCTTGGAAAATCTTTTAAAAAAATTTATTTTCAAAGTTTTACGAATACCTTTTTTCTTTAAGCCTAATCTTACTATTTTGTTGAATTATGTGGTTGATAAAATTGAATAAAAGTTTAATAAATGGAAAAAAAAGACTTCACGCTTACTAGCAAAGTTTTAGTTATTAAGCAAATACTTTAATTAACTCATGTTTATTACTCCAGTTTTTGGGCTTGTAAAACTTCTTACGATAAAATTAATCGTATTATCCATCAATTTCTTTGGTTTTCTAAGCAATAGGAAAAAGGTTTTTTTCGAGTTGCTTGGAATAGTTGCACTAGTAGTAAGAAAGATGGAGAACTTGACCTCATTAATTGTTATAACTAGGGTACTTCTCTTGCAAAAAAATGGATTACAAAGTGCATTAATAGAGATGATGTTTGGATGCTCCTTTTAAGAAATAGACTTAAGGAAAACCTAAGAATAACAATAGTTGGTTCTTTAATAACTTTCTTCACTGTATTCTTTCTCCTCAAGCCATTTTTATTCATGGTTCTTCAATTCTTAAAAAAATTTGGAAAACATGATGTAAGCTTAGTAAATATTGGAATTACATTCATATTACAGTTTTAGAAGATATGCTTAAGTAAATAAGCCCATGGTGTCTTCCTTTTAATGAAGGAGCTTGAGCTACTAATACATCTAGATTATGTACCATGTGGAGAAAATTTGGTATCACTGTAGTTTCTTGTCTATGTATGTATAATAGATGGATTACTTGCAATGAAGCTTCTAGCCTCTATAATTTATATAGAAAGAGGAAAAGAAATTTTGAAAAATTAATTTCTAACCTTAGGAATTTATTTAAAGTATATAGTAATTTGCATCAAGCTTTTCCAAATAATTTTTTGAAGGATGGTAGATATGTTTTTCCTTTTAAGTTGAAAGTTATTAATGAGAATGATTTTATTCATAACAAA
The DNA here is from genome assembly GCA_015680685.1 of Gnetum montanum. Taxonomy (NCBI): domain Eukaryota; kingdom Viridiplantae; phylum Streptophyta; class Gnetopsida; order Gnetales; family Gnetaceae; genus Gnetum; species Gnetum montanum. The sequence continues at coordinate 623,971 of MNCI01017403.1, forward strand.
TTCAATAAGCCCTAGAAAATGCAATCATCATCACACTTTTGGATAAGACAAATGATATATATTTGAAGAGCTCCTATGTTTTTTGAAATTTGTATTTTTTATGATGTTTTATTCATCAATGTTTTCCTATTGGCACTTTTCTAAAACATATGAAAAATGTTTCTCCTCAGTGTCATCTTTGTAAAAGTGAAGACTGATTTTATCATGTTTTTTTTAGGGTCCTATTGCTTAGCATTCTTTGAAGTGGACATTCAAAATTTGTAATAACTTACAATCAAACATCAATGAAGTCATTTTTGGTGATCACTCTACTTTATCTACTTATTTTCTTTGCATTTAAAAATGTCTTCGATAGTTTGTTCTCTCCTATGTTTGGAAGCTTCAATGTGCAATTATTTTCCAATAATAAGAGTGCAACTATGATATTTCTTTAGGAGTTAAATATCAAGTTCTTAATGATGTCACTTTTTACCTACAACTTCAAGAAAAAAAGCTCTAAATGAAAGCTAAAAAAATAACTTATTTTGGATAGCGTGAATTTTTTTTCTTGTTTTTGAGGCTCAAAGATGGGAAGGTTTCAGCTTTAGTTACTATTTGTTCATTATTTTTGATTGATGTATCCTTTTATCTTTAGAGAGAGTTTACTCTTTTTCTTTACAAGAAACCCTTTAATAAGAAGTGAAAACTTGTGATAACACTTTTGAAAAAGGGCAATACCTAATTATTTTCTTACCCTAAAGGGGAAGTTTTTCAAGATTAATTGTATGGATGAAAACTTGAAAAGGCAACCCCAAAACTATTGGAAATTTTCTTTAGATTTTCTCTTTAATGACTTGATGCACTCTAAATTTTTAAAATATTATTATTCATGTTTTGGGATGCAATACTCCTCCTCCCCCCCTCCCCCCATCCCCCACCTAGAAAAAAAATTTTAAAAAATTAAGTTATTGATAATTTTTTTGAAGTTAACAATAGTTTGCATTAACCCTTTAAAACATTTTTTGGAAGGATGACACACATATTTTATATTATAACTCTAAAGTTACATGTGAGATAATTACCAAGAATGATCTTATTTATAGCAAATTTAATACATCATGGAGGATGCAAGTATCACAAAAATTTTGGATTAGAAAAATGAAAGACATTTCAAAAGTTATCACTTATACAAAAATTTGAATTTTTAGTGTCTAATACATCATAGTCTTCTTATTGGTACTTGTCTTCAACATAAAAGGGTCAAAAAATTGTTTACACAAGTGCAGGAATACACAGGGTGTGTTGGTAGGACAACAAGGTGTGGAGGTGGATGATGTAGGCAAGGAGGTCAGGGTGGCCAAAAATGCGAGTACAGTTTCCTAGCCATGCCACTGTGAACATGTTCAATAAGCACTAGGCCTCACTAGTGTAGATGTGGATGCACCGACAATGCCAATATATATATTATGTAATACATCTTTGAAGTTAACTATGTGGTTAAAGTAACAAGGTCTAATAATTAGAGTTGTTAACATACAAGTTGTAGGTTTAAATTTGATCCCTAAAATTTTAATTTTAATTTTGAAATAAAATGAAATGAAGCTTTACTATGTTCATAGACTTATAGGATCCATTAGATAGATATTACATTTTCATGAAAAGTAAAGATATACTCATATAGGTTTTTTATTGTAACATTATAAAGCTATCTTAAATTGTAGTCACAACACAAGAAAGAAACATATGTAAAGCATCTTCAAGGGCTCTTGATTTGCATAACTTGAAAATATACTCTTCTTGGAGGAGTTAAAGCCATCTTCCAATTTCAATTTTAAAATGGTAAGAACTTTAGTGAAGATTGTTGATAGCATTCTAATACTTGATTAGAATAGTAGCTGAGAGATGGTGAACTTCCATATCTAGTTTATTAGATCTAATATGATGTCAATAGAATTGTCTCTTACCTTCTACATTATACCACATTTGTGTTAAAACCTTTTGCTTAACTAGTTGGTGAATGTGCGTAGGATTTTGCTGCATGTCCTCCCAAGAGATATTACATTTTCTCAACCATTGCATACCCTAAAATACCAACCATAATCTCAAAAATCCTCAAGAACTACTTTAGAGAATTTTTCTTGCCTTAATGATGAGACGCGATTCGCATAGGCCGCGATATCGTGTCCCCTACGATATCGCGTTCCCCGCGATATCGTGTCTTCCCTACGATATCGCATACGCGATATCGCAATCCGTCACCATATCTATAAATAAGACGCGGCACTCCCTTGTTTGGGGATCCCAGTTTTAGAGTAGCAAAGCTCTGGCAGTTTGATCCCTCCAGAGTTAGATTTTTTTCCTATGTTTGCCCGCAGTGTGGTGAATGTAATTGTACGGTGTCTTTATTCGAGTGTGCTGTACTTGGACACGCACATGACTGGCAATAAAGATCGAGATTACTTCATCATTGCAACATTCACTTTGTTATTTATTTAATGTTATTTACTGTTTTCTCTCTCACCCTTAAACTCCTAGAACGCGGAACGAGTACAACTTGATTATGAGCATGTAAGTGTGACTACTTGGTAGCCTAGTGGCGTATCCAGGATCTACGCTTGGTAACTTAGTGGCGTATTTGGGATCTGTGCTTCGTAATCCCAGTGGTGTACCTAGGAGCTATGCTTGGTAAATCCTAGTGGTAGTCATGCACGAAGTCCAAGATGTGTACGGTTGATCAAGGAATCAGTTGCTCATCGCACTTAGGCTAGATTAGATTTTCTTATCCTTTTCCTCCTAGCTTAGCTTAGTTAATATTATTTTCCACTGCCTTCAGGAGTAGCGTTAGAATTAGGAACACATCATACACCTCATCTGGACTAAACCATACGTGACAAAGCTAATAACTAGTCCAGGTGGGAAGAAAGCGAACTATGACCTAAGGCTAACTATCTAGGTGCCACAACTAGTCCATCTGCGGAGTTCGACCGGATCG
>MNCI01017403.1:628672-662546 GCA_015680685.1 Gnetum montanum
AATGAAGAAGGATGGACCAAGAGGGAATGATTAGGGTGTGACATCAAGGGGACTTGTGGATTCTCTTTGGTGACGTCTGTGGGAGTTATCATGCAATGTGGTTGTACTAAGATCCTTGTAGATCTAATGAAAAATGGGAGTAAGAGTAATCAAAAGGGCACTCAAAATTCAAAAGCTGTTCTAGGGGGTCCCACTGGAAAGACATGCATCCATGCCTAAAGGTTGGTAGCTTCTCTGGATTTAGTAAAGTGAAAAAAAAAGAAGAAAAGAAAAAGAAGTGCCATAAAACAAAAATCACTCCTCCCTTGTACTAAGCACCAAGTGATCGTACGCCTTATAGTTATGGTACTCTCATAGTTGCTCACCATTGGATGAAACAATGCGATGTCACTGATTAGAAGGATGGACTTGGTCCTGATCTTAGAACGATGGGTCAATGACACTCTAATCATGCTTTACACGCAGGATTTATTGTGCCCTGGGTCAGTCACCTCATGTACCGATCTCTATGATCCCTTTTTACACTTCATCTCATCTCACTATTCGTGTAATTGTAGCTCGTGTCCCACGTAACATAAAATTTTCATCTCATTCCAGTGATATTTACATGTGTGTGTTTTGTGGAGTTAGTGCGGATTACATCTAATCCTTCTAGTGCCCATGGACACTTTAAGTGTGGTTACACAAGGGCATTATAGGTTAAAACCTACTTTGGGGAGGATCCACTTGTGTAATTGTGTTGTAATCTTCATTAATTATCTAGCTAGAACACACAATTTCTTACCCTCAGCTTAATTTTCATAATTTTCCTTCCCTATTCTTAGCCCTCCAAATTTTAAAGGTTCCAATGTATCATTACATTCCCTTTTCTTCATAACCGCCAAATTTTTAATTGCACAAATTCACATCATTATCATTCAGAGTGCCTCTCGAATCAATGTAATTACCCCTGAATATATTAATCCTTGTCCATGTCCTCGTTTTACACCTATAATTTCAAGAAAATCATAAAAAATTCGGTATTTTGCAAGTGTCCCACATCACTAGGGACGAGATATCATGTACACGATATCGCATCCCACGTGATATCACGTACACGATGTACCGTACGCGATATCACGTCCTATTTCTCTATAAATAGGGACCCCCGCCGCAACACTTAGCATCATTTTGCCATTTACGCGGGGGGAATTTTTGAAATTTTTCTCTACGACTTGCGATTGCGTGACCCTCACTTTTTCACTCATATTTTGTGCGCTAGTGCTCCGATTTTAATTCCGTTTGAACCTGTTTGAACCTGGAGTGTTTCGTTTAGTCGTGGGGGAGGGACACTTATCGAAAAGTGCCTAACTTTTTTGAAATTTTTCATTGCCCAAAGGACATCAATTAGGGTAATTAATACTAACACTTAGAAAAATTGTGCCAAAAATCATATGACCTTAAGTATACCAGGAGATTAAAATGAAATCCACCTAAGTCATAGGACCCATTATTATAATTTTTGGGCACAATCACACAATAACATAAGATATTTAATTAAAGGCATGTAGTAAGATATAACTTAACTTTGAAAACAACCTTAATAACGTTTGGTCTGTGTGATTGCAGATGGCCCCGAAACGTGCTCAGCGAGATGGTCCTATTCAAGGTGGAGCAAAACAACCTTGGGGAGGTGGAAGACGAGTCCCTGTCGAACAACATGTAGAATAGGAGGTGCAATCATTTAGCATCTATCAAGAAGAACCTCCCACAGGACGGTCTGGGTAGGCAGAAAGAGGAGCTGTGGCTGCGCCTGAACTGGGACAATAACTCATGTTGCCCCTGGAATGTGTTCAGGCTATCCATACGAAGTCCACAATTGCTGCAGTGATCGTGGCACTTAACTTCGAATCTTTTGCAGAGTTTGCTCCTGAGGCTATTAGGGATCACCTTAAAGGATCTCCCTTGTGGCCTGTCCTCTCTGAGTGCGGTGCCTAGTACTTAGGTGAAACATACCTGTTCTGGCACAATACGGAGCAAGGCACCATGGTTAACATTTGTGGTGTGACAGTTAACTTTTCTACATAGGCGATTTCATAAGTGTTAAACCTTCCAAATTCAGGCCCCCATGTTGCTCGGTTATCTACCTGATTAGACCCTAATATGTGAAAGGATTGGTTAGAGAAGGCTTATGGAAGAGATAAAGCTTTTGGTGAGCTGACGATGAAAGAGCAAGTTTATTTTAAAATTGGAACCTATCACCTCTTCCCCACAAAAGGTTTGAAAAGAATATCAACGTATGCGGCGAGAGGATGTGCAGTGTTGATGGGAAAGGTTAACGCTAACCTTCCCCATCTATATTTGATGGAGATCCTAAGGTGATTCGAAGAACGGAAGTCAGGGAAGATGGTACTCCCTTTTCCCTGCCTTATCAGAAAACTGTGCCGACGGGCTGGTATTCAGGGATACACAAATGACATCCTCCGAAAAGCCCAGAATGCTTCTTATGCTGAATTATTAAAGGTGCTAGCTCAAAGAAAGAGCACTGGCGAAGAGCTAGGACCAGATGAAGAAGAAGAACAGATGACTGGATCACCTGCAACTCAACTTGCAGGACCCAGTCAGCCTCCAGCCACAGGTCCCAGCCAACAACAAGAAGTAGGACCCAGCACAGGCCAGGATCATCCGCCGCCACCGCAAGACTACAAACCGTCAATGAGCCATCTTAGGGCCATCGTCAAGATGGTTAGTTAGGGAAGTCATGATGACGCAAATCTCTTCCACGTCATCGATGATGCCGACCAGCCTACTATTTCATTAGATCGCATAAGGGGTGAGTTATCCATTCAAACATGAGGAGGGGAAAGCAGATGGTCACAACAGATCTCTGGAAATGCAGCATCTTTTCAAGTGCAGTTAAAGACTAGTGAAGGGGCCACTATGGTGGTCATGCAACACCAGGACGCCGCAGGAGTTGCTGAAGTGGTCACTGACCACATCAAAGAACCTTTCAATGTACTTGTTGTGCCATCAGCAGATCTTTCAGGAGCATGGGATGCTCAAACTCTTGCCGGAACCTCAATGACTCCTACAGAAGATGAGGATGCACTAGACAGATTGCTTCAAACAGGACAAGTTTTGACGTCTCTATTTGACATCCCCCAGGATGTAGCAGCAATTCAATCAGACCTCATTTACACAAAGGGGAAGCTGGTCATATTCGAGGTAAGGGTAGAGCATGCTGAAGCTAAAGTTCAGAAATTACAAGAGCAGCTCATAGCCTTATAAGTAGCATAGTGGGATCCTTTGCAATTTGTTCCCGTAGACTAGCTAGACAACTTTAGAATCAAGCAATTAACAAAGTTAATTGCAGAAAATAAGAAGGTGGTAGGAGAAAAGGAGACGGCCACTTGGGATGCCTCCGCAGCTCAAGCGCAAACTCATGTGCATCTTAAGGCACTTAGGGCCTTAGAGGAAGAAAACAAGCAGTTGGTTGCTGATAACCTTTGGTTGACTTCTGTGGAGAAACAAAAGAATGTTCTCAATGAACACTTTCATCAGTTATGAGAATAGTTCATTCGGGTCAACTGAGATGTAAGCTATTTAGCCAGAGAAAATCAAACCCTCTCAATGGAGGAGGTACGCGCTATTCGACAAAAATCAGCCATCGAGATAAGCGCGTGGCAAAATGAGGCTAAACAACATGAGAAGCTGAAGGAGCATTTCTATGATCAGGTGGGGATGTACAAACAAATATTGGAGAAGGAGATCCATATGGCCAAGGCTCAAATCAACAGCATCAGTGCGCAGCACACTGATTGGAGGGCCATATTAGACACTTACGCCTTCGTCCACCAAGCGGAAATTAAGAATTGGGACCTACAGATCCAAGACTTGACAGAGTACATGGAGTTGGCAAATATCAGATATGCCAACCTTGCCATGTTAATAGCAGGACGCCCGAGTTCAAAGCTCGAGCAAGAGCTAGCTTCCACCCATATCAAATATGAAGCAGAATTTGCAGAGCAAAAGAGGCTGGCTGAGAAACTAGATGTCGCAAATTCTAAACTTGCGGTGGTAAAAGAAAGCTACCAAGGATAGAAAGATGTTGTAACTGACTTGGCTTGACGGCTAACAGAGCTCCATGAATACAAAGACAAAGTTAGAGCCTATGAAGAGGAATGACGGGTGTTCGCGGCATGGTACGTCAAAGCTAATTAGATGTTCCTGCAACTACCCTGTCCGTGGGAGGTGCCAACTTTGTCAAACATCGAAACATTAGCATGGACGGCACAAGATCCTTGAATCAAAGAGGAGAAGCTCCAGGCCATTCTTCAACATTGTCAACCTTCCAAGCTTGGAGCANAAAGATCCTTGAATCAAAGAGGAGAAGCTCCAGGCCATTCTTCAACATCGTCAACCTTCCAAGCTTGGAGCAAGTGACAAAGGGAAAGCACCCATGGAGGGGCCACCGCCACCAGGAACTACATGAGTTCCACATTTTTGTAGTTGTAGTATTTTTTCTCTGTGTTGTGTCTTCCCACACTACGACATTAGTCCCTTTCTTTTTCCAGTTAATAATCCCATGCCTATCCACTGTGTAATCACTGAAGCTTGTTCTCCTTGTAACTTGAGGATAAGTTTTTATTTAGTCATGGAGGTATGATGAGATGCGATTCGCATAGGCCGCGATATCGCGTATGCGATATAATAGTCCACCACCATATCTATAAATAAGACATGGCACTCCCTTGTTTGGGGATCCCAATTTTAGAGTAGCGAAGCTCTGGCAATTTGATCCCTCCAGAGTTAGATTTTTTTCCCGTGTCTGCCCGTAGTGTGGTGAATGTAATTGTACAGTGTCTTTATTCGAGTGTGCCATACTTGGACACGCACATGACCGAAAATAAAGATCGAGATTACTTCATCATTGCAGCATTCACTTTGTTATTTATTTAATGTTATTTACTATTTTCTCTCTCACCCTTAAACTCCTAGAATGCGAAATGAGTACGACTTGATTATGAGCATTTAAGTGTGACTACTTGGTAGCCTAGTGGCGTATCCAGGATCTATGCTTGGTAACTCAGTGGCGTATTTGGGATCTGTGCTTGGTAATCCCAGTGGCATACCTAGGAGCTCCGCTTGGTAAATCCCAGTGGTAGTCGTGCACGAAGTCCAAGATGTGTACAGTTGATCAAGGAATCAGTTGCTCGTCGCACTTAGGCGAGATTAGATTATCTTATCCTTTTCCTCCTAGCTTAGCTTAGTTAATATTATTTTCCACTGCCTTCAGGAGTAGCGTTAGAATTAGGGATACATCATACACCTCATCTGGACTAATCCATACATGACAAAGCTAATAACTAGTCCAGGTGGGAAGACAGCGAACTGCGACCTAAGGATAACTATCTAGGTGCCACAACTAGTCCATCTGCGGAGTTCGACCGGATCGTGCATGTGACGTTCGTTTCGTATGGTTGAGTGTAGGGATACCTCACCACTCATCACTTAAGATATGTAAGCTATGAGTATATGTAATGTATTGGCATAAGGCTTCTGCTTCTAAAGGTAATAAAACACATTCACATAATAACATTGAGTAAACTATTTGCATCTTCACCTTTAACTCATCTAGAAGAAAATTTTTTTGTACTCTGTTAATATCTTTTCAAATTTTAGCACTGAGTCTAGGTCCTAGAACAACATATCCATATAATATAGTAGGATAGATGATAGTTTGAAAAATTTATTTTTTGACCTTCCAAGCTCAAAGCCCTAAATTCTTACACTTACTTTTGCAAGCATACAAAGCCTTGAAACCTCCTACTATTTTTTTCCTTTGATAAACTTCACCTACATGTAATTGTCCATATAAATAAGACTCAAATATTTAAAAGAATCTACTATTTACACATTGGTACCTTCAAAATTAGAAGTTATAATAGGTATTTCTTATATCCCAAATCATAAATTTATTTTTATCTACTTTCACTTGAAGACTAGATGAATGATAATAATTTTCTAAAATTTGCAACATATTTTGTATATCTTCTATAGTAATGGAGATCAAGGCAACATTATTTGCATATAAAATAAGATTCACTACTTAGGATCCAATTTTGATAACATGACTAATGAGTCATGTTTTGACTAGCTCCGATATCAAATATCTAATATTGGAGCCCTAATATTGGATACCTGATATTAGAGGCCGAGATGCGATGTCAGATATCTGATATCGTGGGAAGTGTGCCGACCTATGAATATAGCACTTAGGCACACGGTTTGGATATAGTTTTTATCATAGCATAGTAGAGCTCTTGTAATTTGTTTTCTCTAGAGTTGGAATATTTTCCAAAGTTCTCACAATAGGAGTTATTGAGTGTATGGATCTTTATTCAAGCATTGTTGTACATGAGCATGACAATGTGTGCGGAAATAAAGATGAACCTTTTCATAAAACCTTGCAGCACCTTGGCTAGCTTAAATATTTTATTTATGCATTTAATGTTTCATGAAATTTCCTTTAATGATTCCAAGTAATTAAGCCAAAGTAAGCTGATTAGATTCAATAGCAGCTAATTAATTAAGCACATAAGTACAATTGCTTCAAGCATGTTGATGAACCGCAATATCGTGTCCGCGATATCAGATCAACCATGTGATGTTGGATACCCGATATCACAGCCTATCTCCTTACCTATAAATAAGAGGCATTGCCATTGGTTTCCACATTAGAAGTTAGTCCCTTAGCCAAACTCTTGCCATTTTTTCCCTCCAGAGTTAGAATTATTTCTGTGTGCCCGCAGCAGGAGTCATAGAGTGAATGGATCTTTATTTGAGCATTGTGTACCTAAGCACACTTTGTGTACGACAATAAAGACGAACTTTATGATAAACCTTACAGCATACAGAATAGATTAATTAGTGTTAATTATTATTTAATGCTTTCTTAGTTGATTAATGATTTCTCTCACCCTAAAACTCTCTTAGTTAAATACACTTAGTACAACCACTTCAAGCATGCATGTAGTGCTTGGTAACCTAGTAACGATTAGCGTTTGGTAATCGCAGCAGCATTGCACTGGTTCAGAATGTGTACGGCAAGTGGGAACGGATACTGGTATTAGGAGTACTTAGAACTTAGTTAATGAGTAGTTAAATTAGATTAGTTACTTAGTTATCTCTCTCTCTCCTCCTTATTAGTGTAGGATATAAAACACATAAAAGCATAAAAATCATATGCCTCAAGCTTACTTAACCATACAACCATGACATACAAGTAAGTTTGGGAAGATAACAATTAATCAACCCGTTATTTTTCCATAAAGGTGTGTAGGGGTACCTCGTCGCTCATCATTGGTGCCATTGCCAAGGACTTAGTTTTTTGTGCACTAAGTAGAACTTAGGAAATCATTTACTTCATTGGAATGAACCCTTATGGTTGATTAAGAAAAAGATAATAGTACATTGCACACTAAACAAGACACGATGTCTTCTTCTTCATACAAAAGCACTTTACCACCTAGGACTAACACAAGAAGCAATCGACGACAAGGTACACATGACGTTGATCTGCTAATTCCTCAATAGTTTTGTGTGGTATATGTTCATCCTGATGAATATGTACCCGAATTCACCTTTATTCTCCACCAAGATGAACAATTGCATTGGCGTGACTTGGAAGGTAACATAGTGTTACCTCCTGACCATTCAGTCCCAAGTATGCTTCTTCGTGCTCTCACATGAATAAGCATGCAACACTTACATGCAGAGTACATTGCGTAGGACTATGATTTGAGAGACTACTATCCCACAGAAGCACAATGTCAAAGGGACTTGCAACTAGAGAGATACCATAAGTCATTGAAGGGAAAATGGTCCAAGGATGCCCCCCACGTTTTAAGCAAAATCGAAGGTGATGAAGTTGCCTTAGGTAGTCACCCACATAACAATGTTTCTCCACTTGACTTTGGCCAAGGGGTTGTGTATTAGAACCTTCATTCTACTATTGACAACCCAGGTGCTGATACCAATGGACACAAAGTGTCCAAAAAAGGAACAAGGACACATGACAAAGGTGGGCATTTTGATTGCAATTGCAATCAAGGCAGAGACCATTGAAGAGAAGGTAGTAGACACTGTCATGGGGGCAGTTCTCCTTCTTCTTCACCTTCATCATCTCCTTCATCCTCTCCTTCTGTGTCTGGACATAGCCATAGAGAAATAGATTGTGAGGATAAGGGCAAACAAAGTGGAAGTCACAGATGAGATAACCAAGACAGAGGACGAGGGCACTCTAGGGAATCACACCATAGAAGAAGGGAGAGTAGGGAACGGCATACGCACCATAGATGCTATGAACGAGATGATCATGATGAACCCCTACTTGCCACATGAAGCATGCTAGATATAATTGAGGCTATGAGAGTTCCAACAAGGCACCAAAAAGATAGTAGGATTAAGAGGTTAGACATGAATAACATCCCACGATTTGAAGGGGGATATAACATTGATCCTCAAAATCACTTACAAGCATTTCATTATGCATGTGCCTTGAAAAACACAGAAAACGAGTGGCAAAAAGTTAAGTTGTTCCCATGGACACTAATAAAAGAAGCTAAAAGCTAGTATTGGTTCTTAGAACTAGAATCCATTCATAGGTGGAGTACTATGTTAGAGTTATTTAATGATAAGTACCAAACGTACTCTCAGGTGTCTAACCTATGAAAGCAAATCCAAGGATGGAAAGAAGGAAGTCATGAACCCTTGGATGCTACCATGGACTACTATTATGCACTACTACATCATTGTCCTGGCCATGATTATTTGTAGCGAGATCAACTATGCCATCTCGTAGATGGGATTAGGCATGAAATGAGAAGAACCCTTTGGACTTATGCTCAAGGGAGGTTATCTGAGCTTAGGTCCCATCAAATTCATAGGCTACTGGAGCAAGTTGCTAAGGAAGAAGGTGAGCTATGAAAAAAAGAGAGTGCAGAATAATATAACCAAGATCCTTCGCTCTGAAAGAAGGGAGTAAGATTTTGTGAGGATGAGGAAGAGTCACCACTTGAAGAGATGGTGAATAGGAAAACCTTGCTTATCCAAAAGTTAGCATCAGAAGTATCAGCAAAGGTAGACCAAATGTGGGACTCCTTGGATAGTAGCTTTCAAATTGTTCTCAGAGTAGTAGATGAGTCTAGAGAGTGAGGTAGTGATTGTGACAAAAGGAAAAAGAGAGAAGCAAAAAATGCACGTAACAAGGGTAAGGGTAAAGTTTCTATTATTGAAGAGGTTGTGGACTTAGATACAGATGATGATAGTGGATGTGAGATCTATGAATACAACCATCCTAAGAGATGTTGCCCTGTGATCTCACATTTGCAGGAGTCTAGGGTGTATGCACTTAATCCACGTTTAAACAAACGGCAAACATCCTAACGGTTACCTTATCCCCAAGGTAACCTAAGGTAGTTTCACCAACCTTTAATGTATTATCAAAGTGGAACTCCACCACAACTAATTGAGCAACATCAACAATGGTAGCACCCACAATCATGGGGAATGCCACCACCAAGGCAACAATATCCTTACCGGTAACATGACCCATATGGATATTACGTGCAGCATCCAATCTCTCCACATGACTCTGTTGGTCACGTTACTCCCCAACATCACTACCAAGCCCATGAATACTATAGGACTCCCTCTCTTAGGGGAGACATTCCACAAGTGTACCATCCTTCGAAATCGACTGTATCTCTCCCACCAATAGCTCCATTACCACTTGCTCCAATAATGCAAGGTGAACTCTCTGCTCAGCCATAGCAATGCAATGCCACAAGGGCTATTAATCCTCAACCTATTGTTGGTTTTAACAACCATATGAAAAAAAGATATTTCTTCAGAACCAATAGTCCAACCAAGCCTTTGCAAGCCCAAGTGGTTGAGTCTTTGGACGTCTCCATACCAACTAAAGCTTCAGAGCCCCCTTGAAACTTAACACCACATTCAATGCATATGGTCATGTTAACACATGTTGTTACTGATTGGATCAAAGCTGGCCACCTTCCCAGGAAATTCTCTGATCCTTGGAGTCCCTTAATATATCTACAAATCATTGGAAATGAGCCATGTAAAGCTCTTTTGGATTTAGGTTCCAGTGTCAACGTAATATCGCAAGAAATGTATAAGCCCTGGAACTTGGCCCCATTAAAAAAGAGCAATGTCTGTTTAGAGTTAGCCAACCAGTCCATCACTGTTCCCTTGGGATTAATGGAGGACATTGTTACCACTATTTATGGGTGGTCGTATCCAGCTGACTTCCTAGGGATTTAAGTGAATAACAGTAAGGTGGACTACTTGATCATAATGGGAAGGGCATGGCTAAGCACTATCAATGCATGCTTAGGTATCCATGATCTTTCCCTAGAAATATCTAAGAAAAATACTCTTAGAAAGATCGAGAAGAAGAAGGTTCCATGCATCGCATACAGTGATAAAGGATGCAATTGCGTGCAAAGATCATGGGTTGTGCAAAGTTTAACATTGTCTGCATGCAATCAGTGTGCACAAATGATCAACATACAAAGGTGCCTATATGCAACAGCCACATGACAAGAAGACACCAAGTGGCTAATAGCTGATCAAGAAAGCAGCTCACTTATATGCATGGAACTAAATGAGGATTTGACTTGCACTTACATAGATAGCATTGATGCATTAGAGCAAGTACACCACCAAATTCCCAACCCTAACTTAGAAAACATCAACTGGGGAAAGTTGGAAATTCCTAAGAAATTTAAACAAGAGCCCCTAGAGCTAAGACCATTGCCCACCGGTATGGAATACACGTTCCTTAAGAATGGAAAACTGGTAATCATCAACGCAAGACTTGCTCCGCAACAAAAAGAGAGTCTACTAAAGGTAATAAACAAATGGTTAAAAGCCTTCACCTGGTTATATCTAGAATTAACTAGAATAGATCCTAGGATATGCCAGCATAGGATTTACACTGACTCCTCCATGAAGCCTTGAAAAGAACCACAAAGGTGATTGAACCCAAAGTTGAAGTAAGTAGTAAAAGAAGAAATTGAATAGCTTCTAAAGGCTAGGTTCATATACCCCATTGCTGGTAGCAAATGGGTTGGCCCCTTAGTAATCATGCCTAAAGAAGGAGGTAAATGGAGGATGTGTATAGATTTTAGGCTACTAAACATTGCAACATTCAAGGATCACTTTCCGTTGCCATTTTTTGACCAAGTCTTAGACACAATCGTAGGGCATTACTATTATAGTTTTCTGGATGGATATAGTGGATACAACCAAATACAAATAGCCTCAGAAGATGAAACCAAAACTACGTTCACCAGTCCTTGGAGAACGTTTGCATACAAACAAATGCCGTTTGGCTTGTGCAATGCCCCTGCCACGTTTCAATGCTTAGTTCTAAGCATATTCGAGAAGCAGATAGGAAATGGTGTGGAAGTCTTTATGGATGACTTCTCCACCTACAAAGCAAGTTTTGATCAAGCCTTGGACTGATTAAAGCAAGTGCTGAAAAGATGCGTAGAAACTAATCTGAGGCTTAACTAGCAAAAAAGCCATTTGATGATCCAAGAAGGCATAGTACTTGGACATAAAATTTTACATGCAAGGATAGAGGTAGACCCTGAGAAAATCAAAGTCATCCAAGGAATCACTTGTCAACCAAAAATGGTCAAAGACATTCAATCATTCCTTGGACACACTGGCTACTATAGGAGATTCATAGAGAACTTTTTGAAGATTGCCAAACCATTGGTAGAGTTAACAAAAAAGGATGTACCCTTTGAGTGGACCAGGGAATGCGAACTAGCTTTCCAAACTCTAAAGCAGAAGCTGGTAGAAACACCCATTCTACAGGCTCCTGACTGGTCTAGGCTGTTCCATGTCATGACTGATGTGTCCAACTATGCCTTAGGTGCTATACTTACACAGTTAGATGACTAGAAACATCCTTATTAGATCCACTGTGCAAGTAGAAGTATAGCTGGTGCATAACTTAACTACACTACTACAGAAAAAGCTATAGTATTTGCACTAGAAAAATTTAGGCACTATGTATTGGGGTACAAAGTATTCATTCACACAGATCATAGTGCAATCCAGTTCCTCATGAATAAGCCAATGGTAAGCCCCCATATTCTACAATGGCTGGTAATCCTATAAGAGTTCGATCTAACGATGATCGATCATAAAGGCACTGAGAACATAGTTGCCGATCATTTATCTTAGTTGCACTAGGACAGCAAAGAGGATGAGTATCCAATTTCAGATCATTTCCCTGATGAGTTCCTCTTTGCCGATGTAGTAAATAACCAATCACCCACAGAGAAAAATTGGTATAGTAGCATCCTTACCTATCTCCTTACCCAACAAACACCACAAGAGCTAAACCTTTAGAAGAAACAAAAGTTTCTTCATAAAGTCAAGTACTTGATGGAAATCAATGAACAACTTTACAAAGTATGTACCGATGGCTTGGTTCGATGGTGTGTTCCCAATAGAGATCAACTGAGAGTTCTCAAAGATGCTCATGAGAGACCTTATGGGGGTCATTATGCGGGGAGACAAATGGCCATCAAAATCCTGCTTGTAGGGTATTATTGGCCTACCTTGTTTCGGGACACCCATCACTTCATCTAATCTTGTGAACGCTGTCAACGTGATGGGGGAATGACTACTAGAATGGAGGGTCCACAACAATGGATTCAACCGTTAGAACCCTTCGACATTTAGGGAATTGATTTCATGGGGCCCATTACACCAATGTCCAATGGAAAAGCTTACATCATAGTTGCCATAGACTACTTAACAAAATGGGCTGAAGCAACTACCATCAAAGATTGCACATCATCTATAGCTGCACTATTTGTTCAACAACAAGTCGTCAACAGGTTTGGTGTGCCGCATGCACTTATCTCAGATAATGGTACACACTTTATAGGTGAAACTTTTCAGAAGTTAATGTAACGCTTAGGGGTGGAGCACAAATTGACTACACCATACCACCCCCAAGAAAATGGTCAAGCCAAGGTCATCAATAGGGAGATTTCTAAAATACTGACCAAAACCATTAGCAAGTATAGGAGAGATTGGAGCACTAAATTTAATAATGCTCTTTGGGCATACTGCTCCACATGGAAACTCCCTATAGGCTACTCTCCCTACGAGTTAGTGTATGGAAAACTTCTAATGCTCCTTATCCAAACTGAGCTCCGTACGCTAACCACGGCATGTGACCTCAACCTTAACCTTGATCTAGCACAAAAACAAAGGTTGATGACTCTTAACTTGCTATAAAAAAATTGATTATCCACCCTATCATCTAATGAGTTGCACAAGACATTTAATAAACAACGTTGTGACCTGAAAATTAGGAAAGTTAAGTATCAACCTAGAGATAAGGTTCTCTACTGGAACCCCATAGATGTGTCACAATGTACCAAATTTCAAACACTGTGGGAAGGACCTTACATTATCTATGCAACTTTTCCTTCAGGAGCCATGATCATATATAAACCTGAGAGCCCAAATAAAAGACTATTAGTTAACATGCAACAAACAAAACCTTTTCATGAGTTTAGGACAACCAGAACATATGCTACCTTTGTAGGTGGGCAACCTTGCTCATTATTTTGGATCTCCTCCTTCCAACTCAGTCATGGGGGAGATGGCCACCTCTGCTAATCATTGAAGGCTCTCAGCTCTTTCTAAATTTTTGTTTTACACATTTCTTTAATCTTTTTTATTTTTGTTTTACATCATCATTCATGTTTTTACCATTTCTTCATGTGATTTTGTTTTGTTCGTCACCCAATAAGTGTTCATGATGGTGGTATGAATAATATCATATCGATTGCTAATGTTTGGATTTTACCTTTGAAGTATGATGTTGATATTAAGGTATAGTTTTTTTGATTAAATAGGCAATGAGTCCATGTCGTTCATACATCCATAAAATCCTATGGTCTCCCTTCGCTTGGAACTCTACAGTCCTTCTCTCTAATAAAACTATTAAGAAATTGGTGGCTGGGTATTTCTCAAACTAAGGAAGGACTCAAGGGATGAAAAGGGTGTGACTTCAAAGGGATTTGATACATTTGTGCTAGCTATTCTCTTGAGTTCTTGGATGCTTTTTCCTTGGGTTCTCCGCCATTCTAACCATTCATCAAATCATTGGAAGTTGAGTACATAAAAATAAGTCTTTGCATGGTGTGGTTCTCATGCGAAAAACACAAAAAAATAGTGAGAATTCAAAGCACACCCCTTAGACACAATAATGAAATTGGGCTACACACACTGGTTATGGCATTGTAAATACATGTTACCCATGCCTGAAGGTTCCCTCTAACTAAGGCCCTTTCTCGCTTCCTAGTTCTCCATCTCTCTCTCCTCGAAATGGTGGTGACTTTTTGTAGAGGCATTCTTATTGCTTCGAGAGGATGGGCTAGTCAAATGTGTTGATGTGAGGCCACTGAATGTGGTTTGTTGAGCCTAGATTTGGAATGAGTTTTACTTGATCACATTAACCATGAAACACACAAGGGACTTTACACAACCTTGTTCTTGGGTTTCCATTCCATTCTCTCCTCTCCACCTTTCTTTTCCATTTCTCACCTCATTGCCAATTTTATCATTATTCTATGTCTTGGTTGATGCATTATTCTTCCTTGGTAATTTCTTGTGGGTAAGTTTTTAACTCTTGCTTCCCAATGACATTCCTAGAGCCTACGTACTCTTTGGTTTGTCGATCTGTCAGGGCATCAAGGGCATGAGCTTGCTTTGGGGAGGACCCATTGACATTCCTTCTTGGTGCATTTGTTAACTTCTTTCCCTTAAAACAGTTCCTGCAATCAATAATGTTTTGTTTCATCCCCATCCATGACATCCATTTTATTGGTGTTGTCATTGTTACTTTTTCTCTACCTTTCTTATTCCTTATCTTTTTCCACCCTATTGCTACCGGAGGTTTGCTCTTAGTCATGGGGGCTCAGGCAAAAAAATTTTCAGTTTTTCCTAATCCCTACACCTTGGGTAGTCACCAGTGTTAAAACTCTAAAATCAGTATCTACCATAACCATAACTCAGCTAATGCACTTTACATCGAGGCAAGGTATTAATTGCAATGTGACTTATCTACCCTCGCTCATTTGTGACTGTGTTGTGTGTGCAGATGGCAATCATACAACAATGAACTAGGCCTAGAGGAAACACTTAGGATGGATCGAAACTAGAACATTTATGAAAGGAGCAAGATCAGTGGCGTGACTATGGATAAACAACAAAAGACACAATCTTGGCATCGGCGGAAACACGTCTTCTTCTTTCTCTCTCTCCTTATCTTCTAGCTGCCAAAGAAGGCTTGATGTCATTTATGTACAATGCTCACTTTTGTGATCATGAATACTAATGTTTTCATGTATTGTATTGTTGATCCGTTCACTAGGCACATTGAGTCTGTCACCATGTTTCACCATCAATGTTCGTTCAGTCAATAATCCCATACCTTCCCAATATTTTGTAAGGAACTCAAGGACGAGTTTTCATTCAGTCATGGGGGTATGATGAACTGCGATATTGCATCCGTGATATCGGATCTACCATGCGATGTTGGATACCCGATATCATGGCCCATCTCCTTGCCTATAAATAAGAGGCGATGCACTTGGTTTCCACATTAGAAGTTAGTCCCTTAGCCAAACTATTACCATTTTTTCCCTCTAGAGTTAGAATTAATTCTGCATGCCCATAGTAGGAGTCATAGAGTGAACGAATCTTTATTCGAGCATTGTGTACCCAAGCACACTTTGTGTACAGCAATAAAGATGAACTTTATGATAAACCTTGCAGCATACAGAATATATTAATTAGTGTTAATTATTATTTAATGCTTTCTTAGTTGATTAATGATTTCTCTCATCCTACAACTCTCTTAGTTAAATATATTTAGTACGACTACTTCGAGCATGCATGTAGTGCTTGGTAACCTAGTACCAATTAGCGTTTGGTAATCCCAGTAGCATTGTACTGGTTCAGGATATGTACGGCAAGTGGGAACGGATACTGGTGTTAGGAGTACTTAGAACTTAGTTAATGAATAGTTAAATTAGATTAATCAGTTAGTTATCTCTCTCTCTCCTCCTTATTAGTGCAGGATATAAAACACATAAAAGCCATAAAAATCATATGCCTCAAGCTTACTTAACCATACAACTATGACATATAAGTAAGTTTGGGAAGACAACAATTAATCAACCCGTCATTGTTCCACAAAGGCACATAGGCACTTAGTCCTTGGAATTCGACCGGATTGTGCGTGAAATGCTTGTATTCATATGGTTGAGTGTAGGGGTACCTCGCCACTCATCACATGCGTATGACTCTTGGTAACCTAGCAACACTTAACGTTTGGTGACCTAGCAACGTTATACACGTTTAGGATGTGCACGGAAAGTGGGATTGGATACTTATGTTAGTTATTGATCAGCAATTAGATTAATTTAAATTGATTATAAATTACATTTCAACCTGTTCTTAATCGTAGGAAAATAAAATATAAAATAATAAAAATCATGTGCCTCAATTATACTTAACTATACAATTAAGATCCACAAGTATAGTTGAGAAGACAATGATTATCATGATTAGATTTCGTGTCTTGGAACCAATGTACTTAAGAACTTAAGATTTTCAAAATTAAGACAACGTTTAGGATGTCCATAGAAAGTGGGATTGGATACTTATGTTAGTTATTGATCAACAATTAGATTAAGTTAAATTGATTATAAATTACATTTCAACCTATTCTTAATCGTAGACAAATAAAATATAACATAATAAAAATCATGTGCCTCAATTATACTTAACTATACAATTAAGATCCACAAGTATAGTTGAGAAGACAACAATTGTCATGATTAGATTTCGTGTCTTGGAACCACTGTACTTAAGAACTTAAGATTTTTAAAATTCAACAAAATTGCACATAAATGCTTATGATTTGTATGGTTAGGCATAGGGGTACCTTGTAACTCATCATTAGCACCGTTACCAAGGACTTTTACTTATTATGTGTGCTATCTAGGAGTTAGTGAAAATTATTCAAAATTGTTGGAATGAACCCTAAAGTCATATCATATATTAAAATTACTACAATAATTTTAAGAAGCACATTACATTTTTTGTTTTCTAACACAAGATGTCTTCTTCTCACAGGAGTGATTCTTCGCTCAATTTTAACGGAGTACATCAGTAGGTGCCCCAACAATACAAAGTGGTATGCTTATCTTGATGAGTATGCATCCAATTTCACCTTCATCCTACACCAAGATGAACAACTTTGGTGGCATGACATGGATGCCTACATTGTGTTGCCACCTGATCGATCTGTTCCTATGATTCTCTAACAAACTCTTATGCATTTGGGCCTCCAAGGACTTCATGCTAAGTACATTATACAAAATAGTGATGCTAGGGATTATCATTCCATTGAGGCAAAATATCTAATGGATTTGTACCAAAAAGAAGGTGGAGAACCCTTCTCTGGGGGTTTTCCATTCAATGTAATTTTCCTCTTTGACTTTGATGAAGGAGGTTAAAACCACAACTTGCAGTCCACAATCCAAAATCCTAGTTATGGAAAGAATGGATCCAATGACAAAGGAGGATCCAAGAAGGAGAGTTAGGATGGGGATGCAGACAGGAAATAAGATCATGATCATGACCATGATCACTGAAGAGGGGGTAGTAGGAATCATGATGGTGCTCGTCCTGCTTCCTCTTCACCTTTATTGTCATATTCTTCCTCTTTTGGATTTAACTATAATTGTAGGGGGCACGATCATGATGGAGGTGATCAATGAGACCAAGATAATCGAAGGGACTATCAAGAAAGTTAAGACCAGGGGTGCGAGCATTCAAGAGAGACCTACCATCATGAATGAAGGGGTAGAAGAGGGCATCATAAGCACTAGAATCATGGCCTCGATGAGCCTTTTCTTGTTATCTAGAATATGCTAAATATTACAAAGGTAGTGGGAATTTCCACAAGGCACGTAAATGATAGTCAGATCAAGAGGCTAGACATGACCAATATCCCTAAGTTCAAAGGAGGATATAATTTAAATCCATAGAACCATCTCCAAGCTTTTCAAGATGCATGTGCCTTGCAAAATATAGAAAATGAGTGGCAAAAGCTTAAGTTATTTCCCAAGACACTCATTAAAGAAGTAGAAAATAGGTACCCGTCCTTAGAATTGAAATCTATTAGACAATGGAAAACAATGCTTGAACTATTTAATGACAAGTATCATACGTACTCTCGAGTGTCCAACTTGAGGAGGTAGATCTAGGGATGGAAACATGGGACGCATGAACCCTTGGATGCAGCCATGGGCTGATACTATTCCTTAGTGCATAGATGTCCTGGCCATGGTTATTCTCAACTAGAACAACTTCACCACATTATAGATGGGCTCTGATTAGAAATGAGGATAACTCTTGGTATCTATGCCCAAGGGCAATTGTCAGAATTAAGAGCCCATCAAATCCAAAGGTTGATTGAGCAAGTAGCGAAAGAAGAAGGAGAATTAAGGAAATGAGAAAGTATAGAAGAGTACAACTGTGATCCTTCCATTCACAAGATGAAGGTTTGATTCTATGACAATGAAGAAGAATCAGCACTTAATGAGGTGGTGAATTGAAAAACCTTGCGACTTCAAAAATTCACCTCTGAAATTTCAGCAAAGGTTGATTAGTTATGGGACTCAATGGATAGCCGATTTCAAGCTATCCTGAAAATTGCTAAAGAGTCCAAAGAACAAGGTAGTGATTGTGATTGCAAGAGGCACAAGGAAGCTGAACATGTCAATCAAAGAGGTAAGGGCAAGATTGCTGCAATAGAGGAAGTTGTGGGAACTAAACTAGATGATGATTGTGGGTGTGACATCTACCATTATGAACATCCTAAGGGATGTTGTCCTATTTTGTCACACTTACAAGAATTTGGAGTGTATGCACTAAATCCACAACTAACACAAAGGAAAATACCCAAAATATTACCTTCTCCTCAAGGTAATTCTAGCTAGTTTCATCAACAACAACAGTATTATCCAAGTGGAACTCCACCACAACCATGTGAGCAGTATCAACAATGGTGGCAACCATAGTCATGGGCACTAGCACTGCTAAGGTAACAATACCCTTACAGATAACCTGATCTGTATGGGTACTACATTTAGCAACCCTTGTATCCACATGACTCTTCTAGTCACATTTCTACTTTCCAACCTCACAACTACCCTCTTGATTATTATTGTACTCACTCTCCACATGCAAGGAGGGATACTATCTTTTACCCTTATCCTCCTCCTATTCCTACACATCTTCCTCCACCCGCAACATAGCTACCACTTGCTCCACCTATGCAAGATGAACTCCCACCTCAACCGCAATAATGCAATGTCACCAAGGCCATTAATCTATAGCTAGTTCATCAACTAAGTGGTTTGGACACTTGATCTAAGAAAAGACCTTTCTTTCGACCCAATAGTCTTCCTAAGCCCTCACATACACCTACGATTGGCAATCCTATTTCTCCATCTCTCTTTGTATCAATTCCTTCAAGTCCCCTTCAAGCCAAATACCACATAGGATCCATACTATTATGCTTACTCATGCATATTTGATTGGATCCGTGTTGGAAACCTTCCCGAGACATTAGTTGATCCTAGGATTCCTCTTATTTATTTGCAGATTGCTGGGAATGAACCATGTAAAGCTCTTCTTGATTCAAGTTTTAGTGTCAACCTAATTTCTCATGAGACGTATACTACATGGAACCTACCTCCTCTTAGAATTGGCAAACTAGTCCATTACTATTTCATTGGAACTTATAGAAGACATTGTAACCACTATTTTTGGGTGGTCTTATCCTGCTAATTTCCTATTAATCAAGGTGGAGAACTACAAAGGGGACTTCCCAATCATCATGGGAAGGGCATGGCTAAGCATTGTTAATGCAAGAATGGGCATTAGAGATCTTTCTCTAGAAATATCTAAAGAAAATGCATTCAAGAAGATCAAGAAGAAGCGAGTTCCATACATCACATACAATGATATAGAGTGAAATTGTGTGCAAAAACTCTCGTCTATTAAATGAACATCCATCTCTACATGTAAGCACTGTGCACTAGAAGCAAATATTCAAAGGTGTTTGTACATAGCAGCCACAAAACAAGGGGATACCCAACGGTTGATTGCTGATTCTGAGAGTAACACACTTTACATGGAACTTACTAAGAGCCCAGCATGTGCATATGTTGCAGGCATGGATGAATTAGAGCAAGTTCATCACCAACTCTCTGATACTACAAATGATGATAACTATTGTAGAGAGTTGGAAATTCCTAAAAACTTTAAGTAAGAGGCCCTTGAATTAAAAAATCTAACTGTTGGCATGGAATATGTATTCTTAAAAAATGGGAAGCTAGTAATAATCAATGCCAATCTTGCTTCAAAACAAAAATAGATGCTATTGAATGTGGTTGAAAATTCATAAGTAGCCTTTGCTTGGTCATATCTTGAACTCATAGGGTTTGATCCTAGGATATGCTAATATTGTATCTATATCGATCTAGCCATGAAGCCAAAGAGGTAGCCACAAAGGCGATTGAATCCCAAACTGAAGTAGATTATCAAGGAGGAAATCGAACAACTCCTCAAGGCAAGGTTTATCTATCCCATTGCAAAAGTCCATTCATGATTGTGCCAAAGAAAGATAACAAGTGATGAATTTGCATCGATTTTTAGCTACTAAATATGACAACATTCAAGGACCATTTTTCATTTCCATTCATTTATCAAGTATTGGATGCCATATCTGGGCATTATTACTATAGTTTGCTAGATGGTTATAGTGGTTATAACCAAATCTAGATCGTGCTAGAGGACATGGCCAAAACAACATTCACAAGTCCCTAGGGGACCTTTACATATCACAAGATGTCTTTTGGTTTGTGTAATGTCCCTGCTACATTCCAACACCTAGTCCTTAGCATTTTTCAATAGCAGATTGGTAGCAAGATGGAAGTCTTCATGGATGAATTCTCCACCTATGGGGCTACATTTGAGCAATTCTTGGACCGCCTGGAGTAAGTGCTAAAATGATGTGTGGAAATAAACTTGTGGCTCAATTGGTAGAAAATTCTTCTGATGGTCCAAGAGGGCATTGTGTTGGGATAAAAAATATCACAAGCAAGAATTGAGGTAGATCCCAAAAAAATTAGGATCATCCGAGGAATAACTTGCTAACCAGAAATTGTCAAAGATGTTTGACCATTCCTTGGACACACTAGCTATTATTGACAATTCATAGATAATTTCTCTAAAATTGCAAAACCATTAGTTGAGCTAACAAAGAAATATGCTCCATTTGTCTGGACTACAAAATGTGAAAAAACATTGTAGTAACTAAAGGAGGAACTTGTAGAAACTCCAATTCTACAAGCACCTGACTAGTCTAGACCATTTCATGTTATGATAGATGCATCAAATTATGCACTGGGAGTTGTGCTCAGGCAATTAGACAATAAGAAACATCCATATTACATCCACTACACAAGCTAAAGCATTGTGGGTGCACAACTGAACTACACCACCACAAAAAAAGAATTAATGATAGTGGTGTTTTCTCTAGAAAAGTTTCAGCATTATGTGCTTAGATACAAAGTGTTTGTACACATGGACCATAGCACCATCTGCTTCCTAATGAACAAGCCAACGTTGAGCCCCCGTGTCATACAATGGTTGGTGATCTTACAGGAATTTGATCTTACGATGGTATATCTAAAGGAAACTGAGAATTTGGTTGCTGACCACTTGTCTCGATTACAATGGAACATCAAAGAGGATGAAAGCCCACTATCTGATCTATTTCTTAATGAACTCCTCTTTGCTAGGGCTATAACTAAATAATTTCTCACTAAACCTAAATGGTATGATGGCATTTTCACCTATCTTCTCACCTAAGATATGCCACAAGGGTTGGACCATTAGAAGAAACAACATTTTTTTCACCAAGTAAAATGCTTCATGAAGATCAATGGACACCTCTACAAGGTGTGCATTAATGGCCTAGTTCGTTGGTATGTCTTTGATGCTGATCAACTATGTATTCTCCAAGAACTCATGAAGGTCCTTGTGGGGGCCACTATGTTGGAAGATGCATGACCATTAAAATCCTGATGGTAGGGTACTATTAGCTAATAATCTTCATAGATGCTCATCAATATTTTAACTCTTGTGAACGTTGCCAACTAGATGGTGGAATGACTACTTGAATGAAGGAACCTTAACAATGGATCTAACCATTAGAACCCTTCAACATCTGGGGTATTGATTTCATGGATCCCATCATGCCCATGTCAAATAGAAAGCTGTACATCATTGTCGTTGTTGACTATTGTATGAAATGGGCAGAAGCAACAACCATCACCAACTGTACATCTTCTATTACTACTTGGTTTATACAAAAAAATGTTATAAATAGATTTGGTGTGCCATGCGCATTAATTTTTGACAATGGAACCCACTTTATAGGCACTACCTTTCGAAAGCTTATGCAATGCTTGGGGGTTGAACATAAACTAACAACACCCTACCACCCCAAGCCAATGATCAAGCTAAGGTTATAAATAGGGATATCACAAAAATACTAATGAGAACTACCAACAAACATAGGAAAGATTGGAGCACAAAACTCAACAATGCCCTCTAGGCCTACCCCTCAACATGGAAACTTCCTATTGATTATTTTCTCTATGATCTAGTGTATGGAAAATTACCAACACTTCCTCTTCAATATGAGCTCTGTACACTTTTAATAGCCTGCGACCTCGATCTTGACTTAAGTTTAGCACAAAAAGAAATATTAATAAATCTTAACTTGCTAGATGAAAATCGATTGGTGGCCCTGTCATCTAATGAGTTGTACAAGGCATTCAACAAAAAGTGCCATGACCTTAAAATTAGGAAAGTCAAATTTCAACTAGGAGATAAGGTCCTCTACTAGAACCCCACACACATACCTCAATGAACTAAGCTTCAAATGTTTTGGAAAGGACGTTATATAATTTATGAAACTTTTCCTTTTGTAGCCATGATGATCTACAAACTTGACACCTCAGATAAGAAATAGCTGATCAACATACAACAAGTCAAACCTTTCCACAAGCCTAAGCTAACTAATGCAACCAATGCCTCATCAGATAGACAACCATGCTCAATCTTTTAGATCTCCTCCTTTTAAGTTAGTTGTGGGGAAGATGGCCATCCATGCTAATTATATAAGAGGCTCCTCAGTTTTTCATATTTTTATTTTACACCTTGTTACTTTTACAAATTTTTATTTCACACATTCTTTGTTTTACACCTGTTTGTTTTCTACACTTTTAATTTTTCAAAATTTTTGTTTTATAACATCGTTAGTATGTTTTATTTTTCTTAAATATTTTACAATTTCTTGTATATTTTCCTTTATTTGGATGGATTTTCTAATTATGTTTTAATAATAACGTGCCTTATTGCGAAGTGGGTACTATATGTTTAATTGATAGGGGCATGTGCTATCTAGTTATTTGATTGTTGGTCTCTAGATTCTAGCTTTGAATTTTGTTACAAATAACTGGGACATGGTTTCTTTTCCATGAAATAAGCAATGAGTCCACAACATCCAACCATCCACAAACTTTATGGTTTTCCTTGTTCTAGAAGTGTGAGGTCTCTTTTTCATTAATAAAACTTTAATGAACTTATGACTTTGGTTGTTTTTAGATTTGGAAAGGATTCAAAGTTTTGAATAGGTGTGACCTCAAGGGGAGTTGGTACTCTTTGTGCCTTTTTTCTTACTTGGATGCATGTGTGTTTTCATAGATTTCTTATCATTCTGTGTAGACCAATAACAAGAAGTTGAATAAGTCTTTGCATGGTGTGGTTTCCATCATAAAAAAAATAACAACAATGGAAATTCAAAGCACATCCCTTAGACAAATAAACAAGCTACAAGCACTGGTTATGGGACTAGAAATACATGTTACCTATGCCTGAAGGTTCCCTCTAACTAAGGCCCTTCTTCACTTCCTACTTCTCTTTTCTTCTTTAATAAGAAGCGGTGGTTGTTCTGTGGGAGCACTCTTATGTCTCAGGAGGTGGACTAGTCTTAGAATGGCAATGCAATATCACTGATCGTGATTGGTTTTGGTCTAGACTAAGGATGGATTTTATTAGGTCATTTCACAAGAGACTTCATGTGACCTTAATCAGGAACTCCATTCCACTCTCTCTCATCCATTTGTGCTTTTCATGCCTCACCTCATTTCCAGTTTCATGTTCTTGCTTGATGTCTTGATTTGATGTGTTGAAATTCTTAGGTAGTTTCTTCTAGGTTTTTGTCCTTAACTTTCCATAACCATTAATCATCCATGGGACCCCTGGACTCCTCGGTTTGAAGTTATGCAAGGGCAATAAAAGGCTTGTGCCTACTTTCTGGAGGACCTAGTTGCATATATTTTAGTTGGGTTAGTTAAGTTCTTTATTCTTAAACATCCTCATAATCAAATCCTTTTACATGCCCCATCAATGACATCAAATTATGTGCATCTTTACAACATTTTTCAATGAAATCCTCTTTTTATTTGTTGTGAATTCTTAACCCTCTTCAAGCATTTCATTGTGTTTGAACTTTTCAAAATTTAATGGACTACTTATCCATTTCACTTATTTTTCAACCTTCCTGCTAACACTATTAACGAAATCAATCCACCACAACTACAAACCAGCCAAGTGTAACTACTAATGGGACAAGGTACTTAAAAGGTATATGTTACACAATGTACATTAATCCATGATTTTGTTGTGATTGTAGTGGAAAGTGTAGACTGGAAATGGGTCTATCTTCACCAAAAGGATAAGCAACAACATCATGTAACAAGGACTCTTCATGATCATTGGATCTTCTCCCTTGCTCTTCAGCTGCTAGAGGAGTTGGATGTTAGTTTTGTTCATGGTGTTCACTTCTCTTGTCATGAACACCCAATTTTGTAAAAGATTGTAATCCGTACACTCGAGCACTTAGAATTTGTTTGTTCCATCTAATTTAGTTGCATGTCAGTCAATAATTCCATACATTCCCCATATTTTATTAAAAAATCGTTCCTCCTCTTGTTCACTCAAGGACGAATTTTCATTTAGTCGTGGGGTTATGATGAGTCATGTTTTGACTAGCTTTGATATTAAATACCTGATATTGGAGGCCAAGATGTGATGTCAGATATCCAATATCATGGGATGTGTACCAGCCTATAAATATAGTGCTTGGGCACATGGTTTGGATATATTTTTTTTCATAGCATAGTAGAGCTCTTGTAGTTTGTTTTTACTAGAGTTAGAATATTTTCCAAAGTACTTGTAGCAAGAGTCATTGAGCGTATACATCTTTATTCGAGCATTGTTGTACCTGAGCATCGTAATGTGTGCTAAAATAAATACAAGCTTTCTAATCAAACCTTGCAACACCTTGGCTAACTTAAATATTTTATTTTATGCATTTAATGTTTCATGCAATCTTTAATGCTTCCAAGTAATTAAGCCAATTTAAGCTAATTAGATTCAATAGTAGCCAGTTAATTCACTTTGAGCATGCGTATGACTCTTGGTAACCCAACAATGCTTAATGTTTGGTAACCTTGCAACGCTATACACGTTTAGGATGTGCACAAAAAGTCGAATCAGATACTTATGTTAGTCAGTGATCAACAATTAGATTAAGTTAAATTGATTATAACTTATGTTTCAACCTATTCTTAATCGTAGATAAATAAAATATAAAATAATAAAAATCATGTGTCTCAATTATACTTAACCATACAATTAAGATCCATAAGTATAATTGAGAAGACAATGAGTGTCATGATTAGATTTCATGTCTTAGAACTAGTGTACTTAAAAACTTAACGTTTTCGAAATTCCACCAGATTGCACGTGAATGCTTGTGATTTGTATGGTTGGGCGTAGGGGTACCTTGCCACTCATCAATGACTATCATGCCCATTGCACAACCATTCTAACATTTTATTAATGTTAATATCATTTATACACATACATAATTTCTTATGATATAGTTTATGAGAAAACTTTGATGGTTATAACTCTCTAACTAGAGGTTGAATTGAGATGAAGTTAGTACTATTGGAATTCTCTTGAAGAGTACTACACATCGGATATGGTTTCAAGGTCCAAAAATTAGATTAAGTTTTCATAAATCTAAGAGAAAAAATTTACTAGTCCACCAAATTAGCCATCTTAATCTTGTTTATGAATAAAATTTAGGGATTTATGGAACCCAACTTCTTATTGTAATAGGTTAGAATAGTGTTTCCTATAAGGATTTAATATATTTCTATAGTTTCATTATCTACAATATGGTATTAACATATTTCCCTACTCATGGCTATAACTTAATGAAGTCATAGTACTAAGGATTGTCAAGTTTATTCCATTAGATTTTAGAGAGGAAGTTAAGAAGGTAAGATCCCTACAAATCCCTTGCTAATAACTATTATTAGTTAAGAAAATGGAATCTAAACTTAGCTTCACTTCCTCATGTTAACTCAATAGAGTTCTATAAATGGGCTTTTATGAAACCGAAATTGAAATTTTTACGTACCTCCATTGAGACTCCTTAGATCTATCAAATGAGTTAAAAAATTCCTTTTATGAATATTTTTTCTTTAAATTTATAACCTGTGACCTAGGGTTACTAGGCCAAGATCCCTACCACTAAGCAAACAACTTATTGTTACTAACTAGAACTTAGGAAAAGGTATCAAATATTGGATTTGTTATTATTTTAGGATTTTGTACATTCCAAGGATAGCAAAAGTCAATAACAAGGAAAGGTCTTATGACTTGAGAAGAAAAGCCTTTAACTTTATGGGAAAGTATTAAAGATTATGTAGGTTACTTTTCTAATTTGGACTTAACAATTTGAATTCTTAAATGACTAAGAAAAGATCTAACCATATTAAGAAATGGGTAAGAGTTATCTAGAAGGACATTACCCATTGTCTTACAAGAATCTCTTGTAGTTGATGTACCTTGCTAGCTCATTACTTGTTTGATCTCTTTACAAGTACGACATTGATAACCATGGAAGTCCATGTACTAGGAGGTTATCTTCATAAAATATGATTTAGCATGGATGATAATTCATTTCATGGACATGATTTATCTTGGCATGATGCACTTTTGATGATGGTTTATGAGTTATCCTAGATCATGACTTGTAGTTCATCATTGGATTGTTATTAATCCTTGATTTTGAATCACCCTAGATCATGGTTTTCTCTAATATCAATTGTGACATTCCATTCCTTGATGTCATGAAAAATGTCAAACATATGTTATATTCAATATTATGCATAGTGATGAGTCGTGTTTTGGACACGATATCACGACTGTGATATCGCAACCCAACCTGCGATATCGCATACGCGATATCGCGGCCTGTCTCCTCATCTATAAATAAGAGGTAGACAGATGAGTTATAAATCATTAGATCATTAGTAAGTTAGTTCTTAGTTAAGTGTTTTAATTTCTTTCTCTTCCTTTTCCTTTTCGTGTATGCCCGCAATGTGGTGATTGTAATTGTATGGCATCCTTATTTGAGTGTGATGTACTTAGACACGCACATACCAGCAATAAAGATCGAGATTACTTCATCATTGCAGCATTCACTTAGTTTAATAATTTAATTAATTTTTATTTACTACTTTCTTAGTTAATATCTCTAACCCTTGAACTCATGTTAAACGCAGAATGAGTATGACTTGATTACGAGCATTTAAGTGTGACTACTTGGTAACCCAATAGCGTAACTAGGATCTGTGCTTGGTAATCCCAGTGGTAGTTGTGCACGAAGTCCAAGATGTGTACGGATAATCAAGGAATGGATGCTCATCACACTTAGGCTAGTTTATATTCTCTCTCACCCTTCTCTCTTAGCTTAAACAATATTATCTTCCATTACCTTCAAGAGTAGCATTAGGTTAGAAACACATCATACACCTCACTCTAGACTAAACCATACATGAAAAAGTTAATACTAGTCCAGGTGGGAAGACAACGAACTGCGACCTAAGGCTAACTGTCTAGATGCCACAACTAGTCCATCTGTGGAGTTTGACCGAATTACGCATGTAACACTCATATTCATATGGTTGAGTGTAGGGGTACCTCGCCACTCATCATTGGCACCGTTTCCGGGGACAGACAAGGTTACTGTAAAGGACTTAACGATATATATTTTAGAAAGAAATAATTATAAAAAAAATTCACATATAAATTCACACAAAACTTCACAACCATGCCTCTCCTACAAGACTATAATAATGCCACACATAGTGAGGAAGTTCATTGGAGAACCAACGAATTATATGACAATGAAGATTGGAGTACGCAACCTGAGGTGGGGGTTTCCTATAAACATGAATGAAAACAACATCATCCCAATGCATGAAATCATAACTTATCTGATGACGATGAACCCCCATTGGCCACTACAAGCTTAACGCAAATACAGGAGGCTGTTCGAATCTCCCGTAGGCATCATAAAGAGAGCCATCTACCCAGGCTCGATTTAAACAACTTTCCTAATTTTTTAGGAGGCTATGACTTAGATCCGCATCAACATTTACAAGCCTTCTACAATGCTTGTGCATGGAACAACATTGATAACGGTTGGTAAAAACTCATGCTCTTTCCTATGACACTCGTTGGCCAAGCAAAAGTATGGTATAGATCGTTAAAACCAAATTCAATATGACACTGGCCAACAATGGTAGAACTCTTTAACAAAAGATATCAAACCTATGCAAGAGTGTCAGCCTTGAGGAAACAAATCCAAGAACGGAAACAAAAAAAACATGAACCCTTGGACATGGCCTTAGAAAGATATTATGCACTGTTAAACAATTGTCCAGGCCATGGGTTTTTCGAGGAAAGGCTAATGTACCATATTATTGATGGGCTTTGTCATGCAACAAGAGAGACCCTAGGAATGTATGCCCAAGGTCAACTATACAAACTATGAACCCATCAAGTCCTGGAGCTTATTAAGTGGGTAGCAAAAGAAGAAGGAGAAATGGATAGATGGGAGAGTGTTGAAAAACATCAATGGGACCAAAATCTCAACTTAACAAAGGTCCATGATCATAAAAAGGAAAAATCAACCTATCACAAGGAGAAAGAATCATCTTTTCCAATACAACAATCATTAGAAGAAGTTGAGGAAAAGATCAGTAAGATGTTGGAATGGACGTATTAAAAGTGTGGAGAATTTATCAACATTATTGGAGATAGAGTTTTGGCAACCCAAGAAGCAGGACGAAGTATCATTAGACAATCGGAAAGAAGGGATAAGAAAAATAAGATCTCAACTGCCAATCATATGTATGAATGCAACATATGCTTGTATGATCACCCCAAGGGCCAATGCCCAATATTGTTACATTTAAATGAGCATTGGGAAAACATCTTACATCCAGAGTTTGTACAGAGGTACTATGTTTGATCATAGTGGCAACAATCCCAGTCATGGGGGAGACCACCCCTAAACTGGAGACACCCTTCATATCAGCCGAACCCAAATGCTTATCTAGTTCAACATCCTGTTTCCCCAATCGGGCCAACATACTCTATCTCACCGTAATACCATTCTCCTCAATACTATCAACCCATGCCTCCAACAAACCACCACCTTGTGTATCCTACACTTCTCCCAATTTTCAACATTCTCATCCTTTCCCTCCTTCTACATTGCCAGCAACCATTCCTAAGGTGTCTGCACCACAACAACAACCCATGAACGTTACTTGTGCTAATATTGCTAACAGCAGTGAGAGACCTCAACAACATTGAAGGTGTCCCTTCTTTAGAAATGACCCTAGGAAGGAACAACATAATTTTGAAGCCACTGCACCCTCCAACTCAGCACAAGTCCAACCTTGTGGTGCACCCTTATCTTCAAACCCAATGCCTCATGTAACTTCATCAGGGCCACCAACTCACACTGCAACAACCACACGGCCCAATGAACACAGGAATGGAGAGTGACAACTTGATCCTTGCATACCATATAACGATCCCAAATATCATAGTGGGTCAACTCGTTATCCGAGAACTACATCGTATAAATTGCCCCACTATGCTTACTATAATCAGGTGTGTGAACCCTGATGGGGTAAATATGACCAAGTCCAAATATTTTCAACATGCAAGGATCCTCATCTTCCATTTATTGAGCCTTGTCATCCTCAACCATTTAGTTATGGGGGATATCCCCCATTTTAATAACAAGAAGGATTAATAAATATTTTTCATTTTCTTTAATTTTACAACTTTTTGATTTCCAATTTTTCACTTTTCAACTTTCTTATTTTATCTTTTTGTCTTTTTACGCTTTTGTAAGTAATCTCATCTATGAATAAAACACTCATGTGGATCGTTGGTTGAGGTGTGTTTTATGTTTTCAAGTCTTGAGCGATCAATTATGTGGACAGTGAGCCATTACACCCACTCATCCATTCTACAAATAAGAGGTTTTGATCAAGGGTACAATGATATTCTTGACATTTTTAAAACTTAAAATTAATTTTGTGTTCATTGTACCTAGAATGAAGAAGGATGGACCAAGAGGGAATGATTAGGGTGTGACATCAAGGGGACTTGTAGATTCTCTTTGGTGACATCTGTGGGAGTTGTCATGCAACGTGGTTGTACTAAGATCCTTGTAGATCTAATGAAAAATGGGAGTAAGAGTAATCAAAAGGGCACTCAAAAATCCAATGCTGTTCTATGGGATCCCACTGGAAATACATGCACCCATGCTTGAGGGTTGGTGGCTTCTCTAGATTTAGTACTTCAAAAAAAAAGTGCCACAAAACAAAAATCACTCCTCCCTTGAACAAAACGCCAAGTGATCGTACGCCTTGTTGTTATGGTACTCTCATAGTTGCTCATCATGGGATGAAACAATGCGATGTTACTGATTAGAGGAATGGACTTGGTCCTGATCTTGGAACGATGGGTTAATTACACCTTAATCATGCTTTACACGCAGGATTCACTATACCCTGGGTCAGTTACCTCATGTCCCAATCTCTACAATCCCTTTCTATAGTTCATTTCACTTCACTGTTCATGTAATTGTGGCTCGTGTCATGTGTAACGTAGAATTCTTACCTCATTCCAGTGATACTTACATGTGTGTGTGTTTTGTGGATTAGTGTGGATTACATTTAACCCTTCTAGTGCCCATGGACACTTTAAGTGTGGATACACAAGGGCATTATAGGTTGAAACCTGCTTTGGGGATGAGCCACTTGTGTAATCTCTTGTAATTCTCACTTATGACACATCTCACACCCACCATTTCTTACCCTCATCATAATTTTCAAATGATTTTCTTTCCCTACTACTATCCCTCCAAATCAACATTCCTATGTACCATCACATAGCCTTTTTCTCTACCACCCAAGGTCCTTATTGATAAAACCCACAGATCATTATTCGTGCCTTCAAAACCATCTAATTACCTTCGAACCCCTTAATAATAGTCTATTGTCCTAAGTTACAACATTAATTTCAAGAAAATCCCTAAAAATTCGGTATTTTTTTGGTGCCCTAATGTCAGTAGGGCCATGATATTGCTTACACGATATCGCAGCCAATGCGATATCACGTACGTGATGTATCATACGCCATATCATGTCCCTCCAACCCTATAAATAGGTGACCCCCCCCCCCAACACTTAGCATCATTTCTTGCCATTCACGCGGGGGAGTTTTTTAAAATTTTCTCTATGACTTGCGAGTGTGACACCTTTGCTTTTCAACCTCTATCTTGATCGCTGGTACTCCGATTTTAATTCCGTCTAAACCTGCTTGAACCCGAAGTGTTCAGCTTAGTCATGGGGAAAGGACACCTACCGAATAACGCCTAAAGTTTTTGGAATTTATCATCACCAAAAGGACATTATTATTGGTAATTTGTTGTAAATTAAGAATAAAATGTGTCAAAAAATCATTTAATCCTTTAGGTACACCGGGAGATTAAAATTGGAAACCACCTAAGTAAAATGGACTCATTATTACAATCTTTTGGGCAAGATCACACAAAGATAAAAAAATTAATTAATTAAGGTAAGCAATAAGGTATAACTTAATTTCAAAACCAACCTTACTAACACTTAGCTCGTGTGATTGTAGATGGCCCCAAAACGTGGACAAAAGGAAGGTCCTACTCAAGGTGGAAGCAAACGACCTAGGAGAGGTGGAAAACAAGATCCTGCTGGAAAACATGTAGAACAGGAGGAGCAATTGTTCAGTATTCATCAAGAGGACCCTCCTACCGTACAGTCTGGGTAGGCAGAAGGAGGAGCTAATACTGCGCCTAAACAAGGACAACATCTTACGTTGCCCCAAGATTGTGTTGAGGCCATCCATGAAAAGTCCACATTCGTTACGGTGATTGTGGAATTGAACTTTGTATCTTTTGCAGAGTTCACTCCTGAGGCCATTAGGGATCACCTCAAAGGGTCTTCCTTATGGCCTACCCTCTCTGAAAGCAGTGCCTAGTACCTATGGGAGACGTACCAATTTTGGCACAATAGGGAACAAGGCACCACTGTCAACATTTGTGGTGTGACAGTCAATTTCTCCGCACAGGTGATTTCGGAAGTGTTAAACCTTCCGAATACAGGGCCAAAAGTTGCTTAGTTATCCACCTGTTCAGACCCTAATGTGTGACGAGATTGGTTGGAAAGGGCTTATGGTAGAGATAAAACATTTGGTGAGTTGATGACAGAAGAGAGGATCTACTTTAAAATTGGAACATATCACCTCTTCCCCATGAAGGGCTTAAAAAGAATATCAACGTATGCGGTAAGAGGATGTGCAGTGCTAATGGGAAAGGCTAATACTAACCTACCCCATCTATATTTAACGGAGATCCTGAGGTAGTTTGAGGAACTGAAGATAGGGAAGATGGCGTTGCCTTTCCCTTGTCTTATCAAAAAGCTTTACCGACGTGCTGGTATCCGAGGGTACGTCAATGATGTCCTTCGAAAAGCCCAAAATGCTTCCTATGCTAAACTGTTAAAGCCACCAGCCACAAGGAAAATTACTGGTGAGACGTTGGAACCAAAAGAAGAAGAAGAATAGATAGCTAGACCAATTGCAACTCAACTTGCAAGACCCATCCAACCTACAAGCATAGGACCCAGCCAACAACAGGAAGCAGGGCCCAGCACAGGCTAGGATCAACCACCACCACAAGACTATAGACCGTCGATGAGCCATCTCAAGGCCATCGCTGAGACGGTTAGTTGGGGAAGTCATGATGACACAAACCTCTTCCGAGTCATCGATGATGCCATTCAGCCCATAATTTCTATGGATCGCACAAGGGGTGAAGTATTTATTCACACAGGAGGAGGGGAAAGTAGATGCTCACAACAAATCTCAGGAAACGCGGCATCTTTCCAGGTGCAATTAGAAACTAGTGAAGGGGCCACTGTGGTGGTCATGCAACACTAGGGTGCCACGGGAACTGCAGAAGTGGTCGTAGACCACATCAAAGAATCATTTAATGTAACNGAGCTGCAGAAGTGGTCGTAGACCACATCAAAGAATCATTTAATGTAACTGTTGTGCCATCAGCAGATCTCATAGGAGCACAGGATGCTCAAACTTTGGCTGGAACCTCAATGACTCTTGCAGAACATGAGGATGT
>MNCI01017403.1:665187-680879 GCA_015680685.1 Gnetum montanum
TACTGGTGAGACGTTGGAACCAAAAGAAGAAGAAGAATAGATAGCTAGACCAATTGCAACTCAACTTGCAAGACCCATCCAACCTACAAGCATAGGACCCAGCCAACAACAGGAAGCAGGGCCCAGCACAGGCTAGGATCAACCACCACCACAAGACTATAGACCGTCGATGAGCCATCTCAAGGCCATCGCTAAGACGGTTAGTTGGGGAAGTCATGATGACACAAACCTCTTCCGAGTCATCGATGATGCCATTCAGCCCATAATTTCTATGGATCGCACAAGGGGTGAAGTATTTATTCACACAGGAGGAGGGGAAAGTAGATGCTCACAACAAATCTCAGGAAACGCGGCATCTTTCCAGGTGCAATTAGAAACTAGTGAAGGGGCCACTGTGGTGGTCATGCAACACTAGGGTGCCACGGGGAGCTGCAGAAGTGGTCGTAGACCACATCAAAGAATCATTTAATGTAACTGTTGTGCCATCAGCAGATCTCATAGGAGCACAGGATGCTCAAACTTTGGCTGGAACCTCAATGACTCTTGCAGAACATGAGGATGTGCTTGATCGATTGCTCTAAACAGGGCAAGTAATGATGTCCCTGTTTGACATCCCTTAGGATGTTACGGTAATTCAATTAGACCTCATTTCCATAAAGGAAAAGCTGGTCTTAATAGAAGTGAGGGCTGAGCATGCTGAAGCAAAAGTATAGAAATTACAAGAGCAGCTCGTGGCCCTACAGGCAGCACAGCGGGACCCTCTGCAATTCGTTCCCATAGACCAACTAGATAATTTCAGAACTGAGCAACTAACCAAGCTAATCACGGAAAATAAAAAGGTGGCTGATGACAAAGAGAAGGTTGTTTTGGATGCCTCTGTAGCATAGGCGTAAATGCATGCGCATCTCAAAGCACTCAATGCCTTAAAGGAAGAAAATAAATAGCTCGTTGCCGACAACCTTCAGTTGACCACTGTGGAAAAGCAAAAGAATGTTCTTGAGGAACACTTTCATCAATTGCAAGAACAATTCATCCAAGTCAACCAAGACATAAGTCGTTTAGTCAGGGAGAATAGAACCCTCTCAATAGAGGAGGTACGCAAAATTCGCCAAAAGACAACTATTGAAATAAGCGCGTGGCAAAATGAGGCTAAACGGCATGAAAAGCTGAAGGAGCACTTCCGAGATCAGGTGGGGATGTACAAATAGATCCTTGAGAAGGAGATCCATATGGCCAAGGCCCATATCAATGCTATCAATGCTCAACACACTAACTGGCAGGCGATATTGGACACATATGATTTTTCCCACCAAGCAGAAGTTAAGAACTGGGACCTGCAGATTCAAGATCTAACAGAATACATGGAGTTGTTAAACCTGTGGTATGCCAACCTTGCCATGTTAACAGCAGGGCATCCAAGGACAAAGCTCGAGCAACAGGTAGCAACCACCTATGTTAAATACGAAGCAGAATTTGCAGAATGTAAGAAGTTGTTGGAAAAACTGGAGATTGCAAATTCTAAACTTGAGGTGGTGAAAGCAAGCTACCAGGGCCAAAAAGGTGTCGCAGCGGATTTAGCTCGATGGCTAGCAGATTTCTAAGAATACAAAGATAAAGCCAGAGCCTATGAAGAGGAACGTCGGGTGTTTGCGGCTTGGTATGTCAAGGCCAATCAAATGTTTCCGCAACTACCCTGTCCGTGGGAGGTGCCGACTCCATCAAACATTGGAACATTAGCATGGACGGAACAAGACCCTCGAACTGAAGAGGAGAAGCTCTAGGCCATACTTCAACATCATCAAGTCTCAAAACCTGGAGCACAAGACAAGGGGAAAGCACCAATGGAGGAGCCACCGCCACCAGGAACTACATGAGTTCCACAATTTTGTAGTTGTAGCATATTTTTTGTGTTGTGTCTTTGTTTTTTTTTGATTCCACACTACGACATCATCCCATTTTCACCATCCAATAATCCCATAAATATCCACTATGTAATCACTATAACTCGAGGACGAGTTTTCATTTAGTCGTGGGGGTATGATGAGTCACGTTTTGGGCGATTGCGATATCGTGTACGCGATATCGCAGCCCAACCTGCGATATCGCATACACGATATCGCGACCTGTCTCCTCATCTATAAATAAGAGGTAGAAAGATGAGTTAGAAATCATTAGATCATTAGTAAGTTAGTTCTTAGTTAAGTGTTTTAATTTCTTTCTCTCCCTTTTCCTCTCCGTGTATGCCCGCAGTGTGGTGATTGTAATTGTACGACATCCTTATTTGAGTGTGACGTACTTGGACAAGCACATGACCAGCAATAAAGATCGAGATTACTTCATCATTGCAGCATTCACTTAGTTTAATCATTTAATTAATTGTTATTTACTACTTTCTTAGTTAATATCTCTCACCCTTAAACTCATGTTAAACGCGGAATGAGTACGACTTGATTACGAGCATTTAAGTATGACTACTTGGTAACCTAGTAGTGTACCTAGGATCTACGCTTGGTAATCCCAGTGATAGTCGTGCACGAAGTCCAAGATGTGTACGGATAATCAAGGAACGGATGCTCATCGCACTTAGGCTAGTTTAGATTCTCTCTCACCCTTCTCTCTTAGCTTAAACAATATTACCTTCCATTGCCTTCAAGAGTAGCATTAGGTTAGAAACACATCATACACCTCACTCTGGACTAAACCATACGTGACAAAGTTAATACTAGTCCAGGTGGGAAGACAGCGAACTGCGACCTAAGGCTAAATTTCTAGATGCTACAACTAGTCCGTTTGCGGAGTTCGACCGGATCATGCGTGTAATGCTCGTATTCGTATGGTTGAGTGTAGGGGTACCTCGTCACTCATCACATAGAAAACACAACAAAGGAATTATAAAAAAATGAAATCAAATGTTATTAATAAGAAAATTGAGAAATGAGTAAGTATCTCTAGGTCATGCTTTAAGGTTCTTTGGGGTTATCTTCTTTCAACATATATTCCTTAGAGGCAATATAGCACTGTCACCATGGTTAAGCCTATACTTGACTAAAAGGGATGGCCAAAGCCCTTCCTATCTTCACCTGTCATACTACTTACTTCTACTGGCTCCCCTATTGATATAACCTCTAATTACTGGGTATAAATATCTAAGGTCAAATCCTCCAATAGTTACTTGAAGAGACATGTGTAGTATCACAATATGTCTTTTTTATTAAGGGTCCTATTACAATAATTACATCACTTCATTACAAAATGACACTATCCTAGTTATGGAACAACACCATTTTCAAATGGAAACATGACATTAAAGATCTTTTCCCAAGCTATCATTGCCAACTTCATCAATTTCCTTTCAACTAATCTTCATTATCTCTAGAAGTTACATCCAACATTAGCACTTATCACAATCTTCAAGCAATGTTAATGCCCAACATTAACTCTTGTTATCACTTCTTAAAAGATGGAAAATGGTCAAAATTCATTAATTTACCATCAAATATCATGCTTTATTGAAGATACATTATCTCAAGCCTTCATCTATGCTTGAGAAATTCAAAATTTGCTTCAAGAATTCCAAAAATCTTAAATTTAAAACCCAATGCTAAAGTCCACATCGAATGTTAGTCCTTTATTAATTCTTTCGATGCTAAATTTAATTTTTTGTTAACTCCTCTAATGCTAAGTGTTCACTTTTCCAACACTCAACTTTAACTCTTTAGCATTCAAAATTGATTCTTTCAAGATGCAATTTTAACACTAGAAATTAAATATTCAACTCCCATTGTTAACACAAACATTAACTCTGCAACTATTCATGTTTCAAATTATAAAATGAAGGCTAAAAGTTAGAATTGAACCTATAAATATTTTAATAAAAGATAATTTTCAAATTCTTTTGGTAGTATTAATAAAATTTTAACAATTTAGAGTATTTAAGCATTCATTTTGCAAGACCTTCCTAATGTTAACTTTTGGATAATGTTTCTCTAATCTATTTTCAACTTCAAAATTCACAGAAAAGGTAAAGTAGCAACATTGAGATGATCTTCCACTTAGTTTAAGACACTCCATGCTTCTAACTATGGGAGAATTTCAAGTTTGTTTGAAGAGTTTTATCATTCATTTTTCATCCCATTGTAATGCTCTACACATCATTCATATTGTATGATAACTACTTGAACCATTATTTGGTGATCTATCTTTATATGATAATGCAAAATTATCGAAGTATAGTCGAACAATGAATCCTAAGCTATCATCATCATGACTACTACCATGACTATAAACATTATATACTTTGCTCGTACTCTTGCTAATACATGATACAACTTTTGTTTTCTACACTGCAACTTGCATCATTATGTTATGACTTTTATCATGCCCTACAACAATATCATGATATTCATTAGGATGTGTATCAAACATTGCGATCCATATATCAACTTAATTATTTGGTCATGATGTGTACAACACATCATTAGCACCATGAAAATATTAGTATGTTGTACACATGTCATGTAATAATGAAATGTCACATATGTTTACACATATAACCTAGAAACTTTTGCCCAAAAAGAACATTTGTTGCAAACAAGAAAACAATACTATAACTTGCTTATGAAAAAGTATTATATAGTGTAAATATGTTAGAGTTTTGAACCATATGATCTACCTTCATGATGAGTTAATTTCCTATATTCTATGTTTAGTCTTATGTCATTTAGTTTCTTTATGTTTAAAGGTTAAGTTTTAGTTCATGTAATGATCAAAATTTGTCTTTATATTTTGTAGTTTGTCTATGTTGTATGAGAGCCTTTACTTTTAGGGAAAGAGGGGCAAAAGAGCCTTCTTAATGTATTCATGCCATAAATGGAAAAATGCTAACTCCATCAAGTTTTAAAATGGTATGTACTATATTT
The DNA here is from genome assembly GCA_015680685.1 of Gnetum montanum. Classification (NCBI taxonomy): domain Eukaryota; kingdom Viridiplantae; phylum Streptophyta; class Gnetopsida; order Gnetales; family Gnetaceae; genus Gnetum; species Gnetum montanum. Next base: position 670,107 of record MNCI01017403.1, read on the forward strand.
TTAATTTGATGGAAGCAATCATATGAATCTCTCTTTCTTTGAAGTTGAAGAATAATTGAAGAGTGATAGTGTTAAAGTTTCTTTTAAGTTCATGGCTCTTTCTTTTCATGTTTTATTTTTTGTATTCTTATAATAATGAATTGATCCTCCATTGGAATAAGTTTCTCACATTTTTTTATAAATGTTTGTCACAATGTTGCTACATTGAATTACCATAATTTTCTCTTATTTCTTATAATATCTTACATATTTTTCACAAAGATCTTATACTTCTTGGTTTTGTTTTCATGTTTACAAGAAATCTCTTACATATTTCCCATTGCATGTCATATTTTCTTAGAAATCATATTTAAATCTATGATCATATTTTCTTTGAGCTATCTAAAACTACTTCTTCCTTTCATGTCTCTAAGGCTTTTAGCCTTTCCCCTTGGTGTTATGCCCTTCTCCTCCTTCTAATTCTCCTTTGTCAAGGTCTTTCTCTCCTATGTTAATTCCTTTAGTTTTCCATTGTTCTCATTTATCTCCTCCTATTTTATCTCTCCTTCATTGCTCTCTTTTTTTGTATGTTTCATATCCTACAATTTTGCTATCTTTTTTCGGTTTTCCTCCTTTAGCATGACATCTTGTCACTTCATCTCCCCTCCTACACCCTTTATCTCTCCCTATATACCTCACCTTTAGCTATTAGATTGATAAAACTGTAAAATGTAGAGTATCTTATTAACTAGTTGAAAAAGGACTAAAACTAATTCTATTCTTGCTTAGTTATCTTGTTCATAAGATATGAAATTTTCAATTAATTTGGTTTTATCAATTCTTGTTTATTAATTTATTAATATCTAAACTTTCTATCTAGGCCTAAAAGTCATGAGATAAAATTGGTTTATTATGTCTTTAGTAGTATTTTATAAGAAGATGGATTTCAAACTTTTGATAATAGTTTCAATACTTTGAATAGTTGCTAGGCAAAGCACACAAGATAGAATCAAGTTTATGGCTAGCCATTTGACTTGAGTCCCATTTGACTAACCTTAGGCTTGATTGTTTGAGGTGAAGGCTACAAAATTTGATCACAATTGTAAAAATCAATTGACATGCTTCATTATGATGGCTAATAGAAAATTCACATATTTGACATCTTTGCATTTAGACTAGAAAAAGCCTAGCATGTGGGCGCTTGTTGGCTTATTAGTAGAGCCCTTGTGTCTTGTACAGGAGGTTGTAGGTTTGATTGCTGTTGTGCTTACACCTAGTTGTCTATATTCCAAAAAAAAAAAAGCATATTTCATGAGCAAAAAGGAAGAGAAAAATATATGTAAATAATTTATTATTTAGCTTTTGATTTGGTGTTTAACTATTTTTTTAATCTTTTAATTATGATAATTAAATGTGCTAACATTTGCCTCATATTAGGAAAGACTAATAAGTTTTATAACTATATATCTTGTGTTTTGATTATCTCATATGTGTGTAGCTTAGGTGTGTAAAAAATGCATTCTATTGATTTTTGTGGTATGATGGATTTTAATGGCTTCATGATAATGTCAAACCTGAATTTTTTTTACAACAAATTTTATCCTCAAGACATAGAGTCAAATTAGAACTTTATAACTCAACATTGTCCACTAGCATTGAACCTATAACTTGGAACTTCCAAATTAAGAAATGACCTGGCCTACAAGTTAACATTTTTAGAATAAATCAATGATCCAACCCATAACTTTGACATCTTTAGAATTGGATGTGTATGGCTTCACAATGTGCTTAAAGTGATCAACTTCAAGAAGTTTCTTTCATTCTACATCACTTTCTTTATGTTTTACGATGTAATTAGTATGTGTACTTTATATTATATTTTTTATTATATACCTTCCTATGTTTAGGATACAAATTTGTTAAGTATAAACATTTTGTTATAATGTTATGAATTTGGCTTTTAATTATTAGGATGTGTTCTCCTTCATTTTGTAGTCGCCAAGGATTACTTAAATATGAACGAATACGTGGACCATGCTTTGTAAATATCTATTTTGGTCTTTTCATGTATCGAAGGGGAGAGTTAATGAATTTTATATAATTCTATTTTTTAAACTCTCTGCCCTGAGTAATTAAACATGAAGAAACGAAGTGACATATCTTTTTGGGTACTGACAATTTTGCCGTGATTATATTATGTTGGTGGGTTTTTTTTATTGTACCTTCATCGTGGAATTTAGGAGGATAAGTTGCGTGTTTGGACAGCCTGACGTATCTTACATAAGACGAAACACTGTTTGGAGGCCAGGTATTTAACCACTTAACCTGTTTTTATTGCTCTTTTGAGATGGCATATGCCGCCTGGCCGACAGAGCCGTAAGCCTTAAAGCCTGATATTTGTCGCTTTTCTAAAGAAAGAAAAAGCAAAAACATCTGATTAGAAATCTAACCTTTACTAAAAGTTGCATGTAATTTATTCACAGAGGAGTGTAGCTTGCATCCTTTTTCAAACGAGGCAGCCAGAGAAAAAAATGCAGTTTAATGTGCTATATCGTGGAATGATGTATGCATGGGAACGTTTAAAATTGCTTAATCATACTGGTCACACTATCTCCAACTGGTCGGTCGAACAGAAATCGTAAATTTGGCGTGGTTAGTCGAAGAGGAAGCTCCAAGAATAACATGGAAGTCAAAGTTGGAGTGGGAGGAGGTTGAGAGAATCCAAAAGCAAGCCATCCCGGGTGCCCGTGGTACAATAATAACAACAACAATAATAACAGAATAGAAAAGAGCATGGAGCATGGAGCATGGGTGGGGGAAAGGAGTTGTCGTTGCAATTGCGTCCGACATGGAAGCAACGAAAACGAGCAAGCAAAGGCAAAGCTGCAGCGGCTACAAAACACACGATCTTCAACCACACCGAAAAAACGAAAGCAAAAAAAAAAAAAGAAGGAAAAATCTCTGGCTCCTGAACGAGACAGCGACATGCATCCGAAAAAGATGCCACCGGCCTACAGGAGCAGCAGAGGCAGGAGCAGTAGGCCATAAACTAACCCGATGGGCGGCTACATAGTCATCCGAAAGCCTCCAATGGACGACGGTAACGATCCACGCTTTTGTATATACAGAGACCAAAACTGAAGACCTGGTATATACCATATACGGGTGCGACGAAGCAAACAAAACTAGCAAGCAAGTAAGCAAGCGTTCATTCATTTGATCATCATCATCATCATCCATGGAGGCCACGGACACGGATTCTCCCTCAGCAGCAGCAGCAGCAGTAGCAGCAGCGGCAGCGGCAACTTCTTCTTCTTCTTCTGCTTCTTGTGGTGGTGCTCTAGTGCGGGTGATGTGCAGCTACGGAGGGCGAATAGTGCCGCGACCGCACGACAGTCAGCTGCGTTACATCGGCGGTGACACACGTCTGCTGGCGCTTCCTCGGCGAGGCATCTGCTACGCGGCGTTCATGAAGCAGGTGTCCCGCCTTTACGGCAGCAGCAGCGTGGTTGTGAAGTACCAGATTCCCTCGGAGGAACTGGACGCCCTGATTTCAGTAACCTCCGACGAGGATCTCGAGAATATGTTGGATGAGTACGATCGTCTCTTGCTGGCTCCCGCAGCCTCGCGCAGTCGCCTCCGTCTGTTTCTCTTCCCCTGCGCCGACTCCGCCACCGAGTCGGCGTTGGCGTCCCCCGACGAGGCTCGGCGCCACGACTGGTTCGTGCAGGCCTTGAATGGCGGAGGCGGAGGCGGAGGTGGCTCCTCCTCCTCCGCCAAGTCGTCCTTCCTCGCGGGTCCTCCGCGGCCGCTGTCGTCGGTGCTGTCCACGGCGTCCGAGATCATTCCCGATTATCTGTTCGGGTTGGAGGACGACAAAGCCAGGGACGACGACCCCGGACACGTGGAACAACTGACGAGCAGGAGCGTCAGCGGCGCCATGGCGGGGCTCCGCCGCCAGGATAGCGCCTCCAGTTTGGCCAGCAGCGTCGCCGACGACCCTCGCCTTCCCCACCTCCAGCCGCGGTACTGTGTGCGCTTGTTTATTTTTTTTTTACTTTTTTTTCGCGGTTTTGGCTTTTTTCGCTTTTCGTGTTTGTGGCACAGTTCGTTTTCGTGTCATGCCCCGCTGTCGTTTGCTTTCGCCGACTCTGGGCTTTGATTCGCTGGGCTTGCCTTCTTGTTGGGGCCCGCCGTATACCACCCGCCTTGGTTGGGTCCTTGGCCTTACTCTTTTTATCTTTCTCTGCCTTGTGTCGTTTCTTCAGTATGTCTACGGTCGGCTGGTGCATCCGAAGATTCGTGCGATTTTATCACCGAACAACCCTTGTCTGAGGTGACTTACGCTCATGCGTCAAGGCATTATGATTGTTAATAGTCTATAGCTACGGACGATGAACCTAACGTTTTCTAAGATTCTATGTTACGTGCATCTGCTTCTCATCGTGAATGATCTAGGTCAGGTTCATATCATTCATTAGGTCAGGTTCATATCAGTCATTATGTGAGCTCTTACCCATCCAGTCAACTAATTGACACTTAATCCTCCACATAGTTAATTCTTAAGCACATGATTACATGGATGTTAATACACAGTTAATTTTTAAGCACATGATTACATGGATGAAAGTAGTTATAGAATTACTTCTTAATTAAGAAGATAGCTGCTAAATTTCCATACTACAAGTCATAGAAGTTCAATTCAAATAAGATAAATCGAAATATACACACTAATGAAAAGCAAATGCCCAAATTAAAGATGTTCAATACATGAACCTAAGAAAAGGATCCTTGATTGTACATGCAACTTGTAATTGAACCAGAAAAATCATTAATTTCCATGTGAAAATAAGCTAGCATAGGGTTAACTAACTTGCTTTAAAAAATTGAAGTTTGATGTGCATAACAAGATCACAATAAAAGTGTAAGATCTGTCACACACCGTTACTATTTTCCAAATTCTATAAAAATTACACAGGGACCGTTAATTTCATCTATAATCATGGATTGGAATTTATTAATAAGGTGTCGATCGCACTTAGTGGCATTAATTTATTGATAATACCTCCATACCTGATTCCATTGACTTATATTTGATACCTACGCCATGACACTGTCCTCCAAATGAAATATGGGGAAACTCGGAGAAGGTAAACCGAAGAATCGTTACTTGGCAGGGCCCCGGAAGCGCCACCGTTGACGACACAACGAACCGCGGATCCAGTGCCACGTGTGGAGGAAGTCTCGGTGGTGCCACAGACGACACATCAGCAGCCACATGCGCTTCATTCGACCTACGTGGACGCACGACAGGTCTACACGTCAGCACCATATGCTCAGCCCGGGCCATACTGGCAGGTGGACCCCTCGTACTACCTGTCAGACACAGTATGCATGGTCCCCACGGCCCCGGCGCGAATGGTGGCTCCGGGGGCGGCAGTGTACGGTGCTGACGTGTCCCGGGCACCGGCAGCGCAGGTCACCAGCGGCGGAGCCTACGTGGCGAGGCCAATCGTTTACCGCCAGGTGGCGCAGGCGCCCATGCTGCGACCGGTCCAGCCGATGGTCAGCCAGGACCACCAGTACGCTTACGTGGCGAAATCGCCGGCGGTGGCGAGCGGACATTACGTGGCAAATCCAACGGCTGACAAATTCGCTGAAATGCACATAGCCGCCCACGGCTCGCACCAGTCTGTGTGAAGATCCAAGCGGCCGCGCTACCCTTGACGTTTAATGTAACGTAACATAAATATAATATTTTAGTTGTTCGTGTGTTTGCATTAATTTGGAAAAGAATGTGCGTCTGCACCTCAAGTCGTCGTGGCTGTACCAAATAAAAGCTGTGTTTGCCGTCACTGTAGTGGCAACTTTAATATTGGATGAAAGCTTGCTCACATAAACTGATGCTTTACTGTTTGTATTTCAAGGCGTATTTTACGCATAGCCTTGAATACCAAATTTAATGAAATATTGCCTTTGCTTTAAACTTGAAATGTTACAAATTAGTTGTGGCATGTGGTTCAGACCGGTCAGTTTTCCCGTTACAAGACGGCGGGAGATGATTAAAGAGGGTACGATCTTTTATGTTTTTAGGCATTTTAAAAACTTTTTTGGTTTCATTCATTATCGGCTGGCTTTGCCTGAATATACATGTGATCAGCAAAAGTATATCGATAATAATCGTGGTGTGGTAACTTAATAAAAATATCAATATGAAGTTATGGGTTTAATTCTTTTCAGGCTTAATTTTTCTTGCTATGAAAATTATTATGTACTAAATTCTATAGTAACCCTACTTTTTCTTCATATGTTGGACGTTGCAATAAGCATATGTGAACGGTAGTAAGCTTTATTGTTTTTTACAAACCCTTAAATTTTGTACACGAAAATCATTTTTTTAATAATGACGTAAAATTATTTTTTTAATAATGAAATTATAATGTGCTAGGCACATAGTGCTTTGCCCTAGGTTTCTTATTTTTGAAAAGTTGCGTAACAATGCAAGCAAAAAAGGCCCCCACTCTTTGCCCCAGTCTTTATGCCGCGTTGACTATGTTTAGAGTAATGACCGTGGCGACATGGCCCAGGCTTTTATGTCCTGCCCGCCGGGGACGTCAGACTTGGAAATCATGCCTGCTGGACACGGCAGACATGAATTTCAACACAACCTCTCATAGTCGACTACAACTAATTCTCCGGAGATTTGAACCCCATACCGGTCCTCTCTTTGGGCAATAAAGGTTGACAGGGACATAGATGGTAACTTTTGAGTTACTATTATGAAGAAAACTCTTCCTTCATTTTTATCAATTTAAGTTATGTGTTCAGCTTTGTAATTTCTTTTTGAGATATGATTAACCCTTTCTAAAATTATCTAAAGTTTGTTATAGAAAAGAGACTTGTTTTCCCTTATAAATATAGAGTGGGAAGATGTGTTAAGCACAACAACAACAAAGTGTAAAAGGAAAAGAGTGTCATGATATTTTTTCTAAATAAAGAAAGAGCTCTGCACTGGTTTTGTGTTTTTTGTTGTCTTTGTTATTTTAATTTGCAAATTTAATTAATTTCATAACAGTAGATGTGGCAAGAAATTGGTCTTAGAAAATTAGGCCCTGAATAACCAGCTCCCTGCACCCGTCTTTTATGATGACCAGCAAAAGGTAAATCTATTTCGGCTAAAATTGTGATTTTGTTTAAATAAAAATAAGAAGGTTTTGACGATTTATGTGAGTGGAGCAATGAGAAATAAACTACGACCTTCTTAAGCGGGACAAAATTTGAGGGTCTCCTTTTTTCCTTTGAAGGATAAATTTTAGCCATACTCTTCAATCATGCAAAGCAAATTTCAATGTTTCTTTTTTAATGAAATATAAAAATTAAAAGAAATTTTAAAATGTTAGCTATTTTTTTGGTATTCCCTTTAAATTGAGACAAAAGAAAAAAGGATTCTAAATCTATAAAATCATAAACAATAATAAAATAAGTAGATCACCCTTCTCTTACCTTTATTTTTCACCAAAAATGAAATATAGATTTAGAAAAAAAATAAAAACACAAAAATTTTCCATATACAACACAGCATCATAAAATAAAACTACATAAAACATACATAAGCACAACTGAAATTCAATTTGGTAGCCTCTAAAATCTCTTTTACTACTCATGATCAAAATGGGGGAAAAAGAAGTAGATATTGATAAAAATAAATAGTCTCTAAAACCTTTCTTACGACTCAAGATGAAAATTGAAGGAATCCAAATGTGTAAAACAATAAATATTAACGGAAGAACTAGATCACCCTACTCCTAAACCACCTAAAACATACATGAACATGACTAAAATTCAATGTGGCAGCCTCTAAAACCTCTCTTACTACTCATGATCAAAATCAAGAAAAAAAAAGGATATTGATAAGAACAAGCAGTCTCCAAAACCTTACTGTCCAAGATAAGAATTGAAAAAAGAAATCCAATTTCATAAAACAATAAATATTAACAAGAAGAACTAAATCATCCTACTCCTAGCTCTATATTTACCAAAAATGAAATATAGATTTAGGAATAAATAAAAGCACTGGAAACATCCCTCTACAACATAACATTGTAGAATAAAACTACCTAACTAAACATAAATGAGCATAGTTTAAATTTAACATGGTAGCCTCTAAAATCTCTTTTACTATTCATGATTAAAATAAAAAACTAAAATAAAATTGAAGAAATAAAATAATAAATATAGATGAGAATGTAGTAGCCTCCAAAACCTCACCATTCATGATGAAAAATTGAAAAAAGAAACCTAAATCCATAAAATAATAAATATTAATGAGAAGAACTAGATCATCCTACTCATAGTTCTATTTTTCACTGAGAATGAAATATCAAATTAGGGGAAAAAATACTAGAAACATCTATCTACAATACAACATGGTAGAATAAAACCACCTAAAACATAAATGAGTACAACCAAATTCAATGCAACATCTAAAACCTCTTTTACTATTTATGATTAAAATTGAAAAAAAGAAAAAGAAAAAAGCACAAATATTGATAAAAATACAATAGCCTCCAAGACCTTTCTTACTATTTATAATGAAAATGAGAAAAAAAAGATTTAAATATGTAAAAGAGCTTTTATTGATAAAAAGAACTAAATCACTCTTCTCCTAAGTTTATTATTTCACTGATTAGAAAATAGAGATTTCAAAAAAATAAAAGCATAGAAAATATCCATCTACAACACTACATCATAAAATAAAACAAAAATGAAACAAAATGCAGATACAAATCTTTAAAAAAATGGTTTTAAAAAAGAAGAGAACAGTAGTAGTCATACCAAAAGAGGCATCATCACAATCAATGATTATTGTTGGGATTATGCTATGTTGTTTTATGAATGTAGTTTAATAAACTCTTTGATAGAGGCTCTGAGTAGAATTAACTACTAAGTAGAGTTGAATTAGCTAAGCATAGTGGAGGTATGTGATGCTTTTATGCACACTTAATATATTTTGGTTTTGGCACCAAAGGCATAAGTAATAAAATTTGCTTCAAAATAGCACATGCATTAATACAATCTTTTGTACTAGTACCATGAGTTTATAACCAAATTTCATGGCATACATATTAATGCAACTTAGCATCATGGATGAAATTTATTAACACATATATTTAAATTTACTAGCACATATATCTATATAGGTAATAGTTGGTAAATATTAAAATATGTCATAGTTGAACACACACAGAACACCCTTCTAATGATATAACAAAAATAATCACACCCTTCACTTCTTACTAAAAATTTATAATTGTTGATGCATAAATTTTGGTCACACCAACACCAGGAAAGAAACTCGTTTTAGAAGACTATTACCTAGGGCGCTGCCTCCTATATGGGTATGGAAACCTAGAAATAGTCTTAGTTAGAGAGGGCTACATGGCCTTTTGCAAATAATAAACTAAAAAGAAATCTAGAATATAAATTAAATAATTGTCTTTAATACAATAAGTAATTAAATAAACTAAATTTTCCCTGGTCACGCTGATGCTGCTGGTCCATGATTGTCAATGATATCCACTACTGGGCAAGAAGACTGCGATCATCATGAGAGAGGGCGAGAGAGAGAGAAAGAGAGAGAGAGAGAGAGAGAGAGAGAGAGACTGCCCATTGTAGTCTACACAGGGTAGCAACTTCAGTTCTTAAAGCCTGCCACTGTCGACCACTTTTTGTGCACCACCATAGAGAGGAAGATCATCCACCCACGTCTACACCACCGAGACAAGCTCCTATCATCATTGAGAAGACTCACAAGGATCCAATTTTCAGCTGCTGGCTCCTGCCTTATACCCTCCTCGAAGATCAACTAGAAGCTTGTAAAGAAAAGAAAAGAAAAGAGGAAACTATTGCTTAGTGGAGAGGAAGTTGCCTCTCTAGACTGATAGCCAGAGCCCCTCTGATTGATAGCTAGAACCTGTTTTGGACTCCCTCCTTTGATTAGCAAGAGCCCCCTCTCTAGACTCCATTTTATAGCTGCTGCGACCATCCATAATGATGTCTACGTTTCATATAACAACTACAGAAACCACCACCACTTCTTGTGTAATAATGCCTACATTCTCTAATTAAGTGCCCACTTATGTTCATAACTGTTGTAACTTTCGAAACATCTGCTACTAATGACCGTAATCACCATCATTAATGACTGTAATTACCATAACTTTTGAAACGTTTGCCACTAATGATCATAACTGCTATCATTAATGACCACCACTGATAGTTTAAATTCCCACTACTCGCATGATTTTATTGTGGTTATTAAGGGAGAGAAATAGAAATGTTGATAATCATGGCCCCATGTGAGCATGGGAGTGTTGAAATTAACACTTAGCTCCCAAAATTTTAATTGCATGCCAATGCAAGAAACAAGACCACAAAAACTTTAAAATGATGCAATAGGTAGGAAATCACAAACATCACAAAACAATAAATGAAAATCTAAAAGTAAACTAAACATGATTAAAATAACCATATGATGAGTGGCGAGGTACCCCTACACTCAACCATACGAATACGAGCGTGCACGCGCGATCCGGTCGAACTCCGCAGACTAAATGCCTTAACACCACAAGAAAAACTTGGGGTTAATCGTTCGTTGTCTTCCCAGGCTTGCTTGTAAGTGTCACGGTGTATGGTTAAGCAAGTTTGAGGTATGTGATTTTTTTGGTATTTTTCGGTTTATCTTCTATGCTATTAGAGGAAAGGGTTGAGAAACTAAGCTAACTCTAACTAATG
>MNCI01017403.1:691554-754042 GCA_015680685.1 Gnetum montanum
GGTAGCATTAGAATGGAGAAAGAAAAAGAGTAAGAAAGATAGATAAAAAGGGACAACTATGGCATCGATGAAATGGATGTCAAGATGGAAATGAACAAAATAAAATTAATTGCAAAATGTTAATGAAAATAATTTAACTAATGCTCCAAATATGAGTGTTAGTGGGTCCTCCCCAAAGTAGGTGCATGCCCTTAATGCCATGACAAATCCACATTCAAAGAGTTCGTAGGCTCTGGGAATGTCATTGGAACAAGAGTTAAAGTCTTAATCGTAAGAATTTACCAAAAAGAAAACAATGCATCAACCAAAATATATACACTAATGTTACAACCAACAATGAGGTGAATAATGGAGAGAAGGATGGAGAGAAGAAAATGGAATGGAATCTCAAAAACAAGGTGGTGTATAGCCCCTTGTGTGTTTTATGATTAATGTGACTCAACAATGCTCATTCCAACTCCGGCCTCAAACCAACCACATCCAGTGACTTCACATCAATGCATTTAGTTAACCCATCCACTTGGATAACAAGAATGCATCCTCCAAGAGCCACCATCATTCCGATGAAACAAAGGAGAGAATGTGAAGCGAGAAGGGCCTTAGTTAGAGGGAACACTTTTAGTTCCATAACCAGTGCTTGTAGCTCAAGTTTATTCATCTAAGGGGTGTGCTTTAAATTCTTACTTTGTGTGTTTTTTTTTTGTGTTTTGTGTTTTTATGTGTGAGAACCACACCATGCAAAGACTTTTTATTTTTATTGTCTCAGCTTCCGATAGTTGGGTAACATCGAAACGGTAAGAAAACTCAAGAAGAAACATTCAAGCACCCAAGAGAATGATCAACACAAAAGCATCAAGTTCCCTTGAAGTCACACCCTTTTCAATCCTTGAGTCCTTCTTTAGTTTGAGAAATGCCTAGTCACCAATTCGTTTAAGTTCTTATTAGAAGGGAACTATACATTTTTAAGCCGAAAGAGACCATAGAAACTGGTGGATGGATGGATGAAGTGAACTCATTGCCTGCCATATCAAAAGAAACATACCTTAGTATCAACATTTTGACTTAAAGGTAAAAACCAAACATTAGCAATCAATATGAAAACAGTTCATACCATCATTTCGAACACTTATTATGGGACAAACTTACATGGTGGAACACACACACACACAAAATGGAAAAAGTATCACGATGGTGTAAAACAAAAATTAGAAAAGTTAAAGAAAGTTGTAAAAAAAAATTAGAAAAGTTAAAGAAATTTGTAAAACAAAAATGTGTAAAACAAAAAACGTTGTAAAACAAAAATGTGTAAAAGAAAAATCGAAAAAGAACTGAGGGCCCCATATGATCAGCATAGATGGCCATCTCCCCCATGACTGAGTTGTAAGGGAGAGATTCAAAATAATGAGCNTTCGAGTAGCTGTCAACCATGGGGTATCTACTACTTGTTGTGTGGTTGCTACATATAGGCATCTTTGGTTCAAAGTTTCAAGAGCACACCTGTTACATGGAGGCATTTCCTCCATGTCATCACCCGATGAATCACTGTATGTGATGCATGGAGCTTTCCTCTTCTCGATATTTCCACAAATGTTTATCTTAGAAATTTCCAAGGAAAGATCGTAGATCCTGAGGCATGCATCTACTGTACTTAGCCATACCCTTCCCATTATAATTGGGAAGTCTCCTTCGTTGTTGTTAACTTCAATCACCAGAAAATCAGCTGGGTAAGACTAACCACACATAGTCGTAATGATGTCCTCCACCAATCCCAAGGGAATGGTGATGGACTGGTCTGCCAGCTCTAGTTAGATGTTGCTCTTCTTAAGTTGGGGTAGGTTCCAGGCGTGATACCTATCTCGTGATATTAAGTTGACTCCAGAACCTAAATCAAGAAGAGCCCTATGTGGTTCATTTTCGGCGATCTATAAATAGATCAAGGGACTCCTAGGGTCAGTTAGTTTCCTGGGAAGGTGGCCTACCTTAATCCAGTCGGTTACGGTATGTGTTAACATAACTATATGCGTTATGCTCTGTTGGATTGAAGGGTGCTCCGAAGTGTTAGATGGTGGAGGAGTGTACATGGGCCCAACTGCTTGTTGTTGCGAGAGTTTGTCTGGGCTTTTGGTTCTAAAGTAGGTCTTCTCTTTTTATAGTTGTCAGAACCAGCAGCAGGTTGGATATTTACAGCTCTTGCAGCGTGATGTTGCTGCAGTTGAGGAGGAAGTTCCCCTTGCATTGTTGGAGCAGGAGGTGTTATGGGAACTACTTGTGGTGGAAGAGGTGCGGATGGATTAGGAGGATGGTGTGGGTATGGAGTGTCTCCCAGAGGAGAAGGAGTCCTTTTGAAGTACTCCCGAACTTGGTAGTGATGGTTGGGGATTGTGTGACTCATAGAGTCACTTGGAGAAATCAGTTGCTGCACATAATATCCATAAGGGTCAGGCTTCCGGTAAGGGTACTGATGTTTTGGCGATGGCATCCCCCATGACTATGGGTATTGACACTGCTGATGCTATCTGATGGGTTGTGGTGGAGTTCCACTTGGATAATACGTTAATGGTTGGTGGAATTGCCTTGGGTTACCTTGTGGATAAGGTAACCTTCGAGGTGTTTGTCATTGGTTGAGTCTTGGATTTAGCGCATACACCCTAGACTCCTGTAGATGTGAGGATGATGGGGCAACATCCCTTAGGATGGTCATAATGGTAGATCTCACATCCACCATCATCGTCTGAATCCAAATCCACAACCACATTAGAGTTAGTGATTTTTCCCTTACCCTTGTTATGTGTAGAGCTTAAATCTCTCCACTTTTTCTTACCTTTGTCATTACTTTGTTCTACCTTAGACTCTTCTACAATTTTTAGGACGGTTTCAATTTTAGAGTCTAAGGAACTCCATGCTGCTATTTCTGTTGTGAGCTTTTGAAGCGACAAGGTCTTCCTGTTCACCAACTCTTCGAGTGATGACTCATCCTCTTCAGCAAAAAATTTCATTCCCTTCTTTCGAAGGGAGGGATCACGGTTGTACTCTTCTGCACTTTCGCTTTTTCGTAGCTCACCTTCTTCTTTTGCTACTTGCTCCAACACGCTATCCACTTCATGGGCTCTAAGTTGTGAGAGTCTCCCTTTGGCATAAGTTCCAAGGGTTCATCTAGTTTCATGCCTTAGCCCATCCATGATGTGGCGAAGTTGATCCCTCTGAGCATACCCATGGCCTGGGCAACGACGTAACAATGTGTAATAGCGGGCCATGGCAGCATCCAAGGGTTCATATGTACCTTGCTTCTAGCCTTGGATCTGCTTACACAAATTGGACACTCTGGATTACATCTGATACTTATTGTTGAACAATTCTAGCATCGCACTCTACCTCCTGATGGTTTCTGGTTCTAAGGACCGATACCAACTCTCTGCTTCTTTCGTGAGTGTCCTTGGGAACAACTTAAGTTTTTGCCACTCATTTTCTATATTCTACAAGGCACAGGCATCGTGGAATGCCTATAAATGATTTTGCGGATCAGCATTGTACCCCCCTTCAAATTGTGGGATGTTATTCATGTCTAATTGTTTGATCCGACTATCTTTCAAATGCCTTATGGGAATCCTAACTACCTCTGTTATGTTAAGCATACTTTGGGTTGTGAGTAGGGGTTCGTCATGATCATCTCTTTCATGACGCCTGTGATGTCTGCGTTGTTCCCTACTCTCCCTATGTCCTTGCCCTTGTCCTCTCTCTTGATTTTCCCGTCGAGGTCTTTCGTCCTTCTTACCTTTATCCTCACCTTTATGTTTATGGTGGTTGTGCCCAGATGTGGAAGGAGAGGGTGAGTGATGTGAAGAAGGAGAAGAAGAAGGAGAACCATTGTCATGATGATGCTTCTTTCCTTCTCTTCGGCTGCTACGGCCCCAATCATGGTGACGATCTAAGTGCCCATCCTTAGCATGAGTGGTTGTTCCCTCTGTGAACAGTTGGCGTTCACGGGCATCAGAATCAGGGATATGTATCGTTGATTGTAGATTCTGATACCCAATCTCCTCACCATCATTAGGAGGGGGAACATCATTTGTTAAAGAACCCGTGATAAGGGGTTCCTCATCTCCTATTTCACTAAGGACGTGCGAGACCTTGCCCTTCAATAGTGCATGTTGACTCTCTTGCCTTAAGTCTCTCATACGTTGGGCATCTGTGGGATAATAATCCCTCATGTCAAAGTCTTTCGCAATGTATTCAGCAAATAATTCTTGCATGCCAATCTGTGCCAAGGTATAGAAAAGCATGTGAGAGATTGATCGATCTGGGGGTAACACAATGTTACCTTGCAAATGTTTGTCTTGATGGAGAATAAAAGTAAAATTAGGAATATACTCATCAGGATAAGTATATGTCATCTTATATTGTTTAGGACTTGGATAATTTTGGTTATGTTTTTTATGTTGCCGACTATCTCGTGTGTGGTCCTTAGGTGGTGAGTTGCTCTTGTAAGAAGAAGGCATTGTTATCGATGTGCTAATTTACTGTTATATAAATTTTTCTTTTGATTAACCTGAAGGTTTGTTAAGGCTCACAACAATGTGAGTGATATCCCTTATGTTCTATTCGGTGCACAAACACTTAGTCCTTGGCAACAGCGCCAATGATGAGTGGCGAGGTACCCCTACACTCAACCATACGAAACGAGTGTAGCACGCACGATTTGGTCGAACTCCGCAGACTAAATGCCTACATGCCCCATGGAACACTTGGGGTTAATCATTCGTTGTCTTCCCAGACTTACTTGTTGTTGTCACGGTGTATGGTTAAGTAAGTCTGAGGTATATGATTTTTATGGTCTTTTATGGTTTTATCTCCTATGCTATGAGGTGAAGGGTTGAGAAAACTAACTCTAACTAATGTCCTAAGTCTAAGTTAACTAGCGTCAGCATCTATTCCCACTTATTGTACACACCCTGAACTATGAAACTGTGGCTACCAAATGCTAATCATTACTGGGATCACCACACGTAATGCATGTGATCGAAGTGGTCATACTAAGGCACTTAACTAGGAGGAAAGGGTTGAGAGAATCTATCTAGCCTAAGTGCGATACGCAACCGATTCCTTGACTAACCATACACATCCACTGTGCATGACTACCACTGGGATTACCAAGTGTAGATCTTGGATATGGCACTAGGTTACCAAGTAGTCACACGAGATGCTCGTAATCAAGTCATACTCATACCGCATGCAACGAGCAACCGATTCCTTGACTAACTGTACACATCCTTAGATGCTCGTAATCAAGTCGTACTCGTACTGCATTCTAGGAAAGTAATAAATAGCAATTAAATAAAATCCTATTCCATGCACTGCAAGGTTTATCCAATCAAGTTCATCTTTATTGCCGTACACAACTTTGTGTTCAGGTACAATGTTGCTTGAATAAAGATCCGTTCACTCTAGGAATCCTACTGCTTGCACATGGAAAATAATCTATCTCTGGAGTGATCAAACTACCAGAGTTTCCCTACTTCTAGACCAAGATGGGAAATAAGGGGAGTGCCGCCTCTTATTTATAGATTTGGCGGCGGACCGCAATATCGCATGGGATGCGATATCGTGACGCGATATCGCGGTGCATGCGATATCACGTCTCATCACCTACAAACCTTTCAAATTGAGTTACTTCAAGACATATAATGGTGCTAAACTCTAGTTTTAAAGTTAAGCATGAAACTATAAGATGGATAACTATGCTCTTTGCTAACTCCAATTCTTCACCAACCTTAAAGTTAGCCTATATAGATGGGATATAGATAGTATGATGACAGTAGCATATATCTCACATAAGATCCTTTGAAGAAAGAATAAACAATTTATTTTTAATATTTAAAGAAATTTCAAAACTATATTGAAATTATTTTTACTTACTTATGAGAGCTAATGGATCTACTTGAATATCTTAGCTTGAAAAATCTTTTGTATAATGATTGTATATTTTAATAATGACCTATTGAGACTTAACATGTGACTTGTAGAATGCAAGCCACATGCATTAACAAATAAGTCAAACATTAAGCTATTCAAAAGAAAATTAAAAATGTAAAATAAAAAACAAAAATAATTTTTCTATGATATACTAAGTTATTTTTTAAACTAGGATTACTATAATAGAGAAATTATGATGTTCGTACTAACCTTGATTTCATTAATGAAAAACATAAGTAATTACAATGTTGTTATAACAAAGTAAAAAAAATATAAATATAAATAAAAATTTTCAAACCTAAACATTAAAAAATTAGGTTAAATAACTGTACATGCCCCTTCTTAAAAAGTTTCAAAGCTTATTTTATGAATGATCCTTTGTATCTTCCCCTAAATGCTCCTTCATTGGCTAGAATTTGTAATAATAGAAAGTTATAGAATTAGCCCCTAAGAAAATATTTGTTCATTTATACTTCAAAAAGTTAAACATAACTATCCCTAATGAAAATTATTAAGGTGAATAATGAAATTTTAAAATTTTCATTAAAGTATGAGAATAAAAAAAACAAGAAACAAATATTCAAAGTTAGATTAAAGAGAAAATGATAAAATTCATAATATTTCATACAAGAATTATCTTAGGAAAGCTTATAGAAAGGAAAAAAAAAAGCTAGTAATGGCTCTAGCTCCTAGTAACTCTTAGAATGTTTTGTGCTTTATAAGTAATTTGATATCTAGGCTTATACAAACTAACAAAATGAGGAGAATGATTTTTACATTATGTATATACAACTTGCTTGTTTGATGTGTGTAACTTACATCAACACATACTTGAAACCTTCTTCTCAAGCATTTTTATAGATGTTATAACACTTTCTTAGAGTTGGTGTAGCCAAGAATAATATTGAGGTTAACCTATTCTTTAATTTCATGAAGGTATGTATGCTCATACTTATCATTCTATTAGAACTTCTAATCCTTCTTTAACATCTTAGTTAGAACTCGTACTAACTTAGAAATGTTGGTTACAAATATTCTATAATAACTAGCCAATGCTAAAACACTCAATTTCAAAATTATAGATGGCATATGCCAAACTCAATTAACTTAGTATTGGTTTGATCAACTAATATGGATGCTCTTGAAGTAATTGCCTAAGAAATTAAAATTTCTTATTTTAAAATGTACACTTCAAAGGTTGTGCAACTAGTTGATGCCTCCTTAAAGTCTATAATACTAACCTTAAATGATCAATATTCTCTTATTCTATCTTTGAATACACCAAAAAGAAATTATCACATCCTTATTACCAAATGGTGTCATTCCATATTCAAGATAGTGTTTCTTTGTAATAATATATTGTAATTATTCTAATAAGATCCTTAATGAAAGGGAACATTATAATTATAGACATGTCTCTTAAGGTAACTTTTGGGCATATGACTTGAGGTATTGATACCTAATAATTAGAGGTTAGGTCAACATGGAATTTGTAGAGCTAATAATGCAAGTAATAATTGTTGATGAAGTGGAATAGGAAACTGATTGATTATCCCATTTTGCTAGGTCTAGGCCTAACTATAGTGGTAGTGCTCAGTTGCCTCTACAGAATAGATGTTGAAGGAAGATAATCCTAGGGAACCCTTGGAGCATGACTCTTTGATATTGATTCATGTCTAGGTTTTTCATTAATTAAGTTTCTTTTCATTTCTTTCTGCATTTTTCTTATCATTTTTAGTACTCATAATATCAAATGTAACATATATTTAATGTTTTTATCGATGACATTTGGGAATAGGATGTTACAATTGGTATTAGAGAAAACCATGACCTAGGTAACTTAGAATCAAGGACTAATCATGATCCAATGTCCAATTATAAGCCATGATTCAGTGTGAACCATGAAAAATCATCCAATATGCATCACGACACAAGATGAATCATGCTTATGGAACAAGTTATGAAGAATCCTTTTCAATACGTTAACTTCCATGGATATTAGTAACTAAAATCTAATGAGATCATATAAACAAGGACCAGTAAGATACATTAATTGCAAGAGATCCTAGGAAAATAAGGGATAACATCATTTCTATGTAACTCTTACATATTTCATAGTAGTGTTAGATTTTCCCATAGTCTCAGATGAGAACCTTAACTATTAAACCCTAATTTAGAAAAGTAACTTAGATAACCTTTAGTGTCTCTCCATTAGTTAAGTAACCCTTTCCTTGAAGTCTTCTAGGGCCTTGCCTCATCATTATTTTATGTTTCAAAAACACTCAAACCCAAAATAGTAATAAAGTTGATATTCTATATCTATCTAGGCTCTAGTTAGTAAGTTACTCATGAAGTTATAAGAAATAATTTCAAAATTAAGTTGGATTAACATGAAGAGATCAAGCTAAGCATAAATTTCCTTTAATAAATTAGTAAGAGTTGCTAAATGATGTTGATAAGGAAAGTGACATTCATCAAATAATAATGTAGTATATACCTTGTTAGCCTTCCCCTTAGAGCTAGAGAAACCAAGCTTGATAATTCTTATGTTGTTACTCCATAAATTAGCTTATTAAGGTTAATTAAAAAAAAAGAAAATTTTAGTTTTTCAATATTATAAAAATTTAACTTCTCATTGTTTCCTACATTCATAATTTTAATATTCCCTTTATAATTTTTTACCTTAGCAATATTATAGCCAAACAACATCATCATATCATATGTCTCACTATGAATTAAACTGTACACTTTGACCATCACTAACTCCATTGGGAAGAGAATGATCAATGATCTTAACATTAACTTGATAGAGGATATATTGTCCCATCCATGAATTAAAACTAGGTCACACAAAAATCTTATGTGATTTTTATGGTTAGGCATTAGAAATACTTGCTGCCAATCATTGGTGCCATTAACGAGGATAGTGTCAATATTCTACTAAGTTGATATTATACAAGTTCTTTGTGCTAAGACTCATGATTCATCTTTTAAGAATCTAATATCTTTAGAAAAACATGCATAGAACTTAACTAATCAAATATGGCTTCTACACATAAAACTAATTCTCCACCTACTAACAACATTAATGAAGGCAATGAAAAAATCTATACTGAAGAAACTTGGAATGGACTAGTGTAAATAAGAATTTCGTTTGCTCATGCCAATCCTTATTATCCAAACTTTACTTTCATTTTTCATCAAGATGAGCAACTCAAATAGAGAGAATTTTAGGATAACATCGTATTACTACTTGATCAATTAGCTTCATCCATGCTTCAAGCTACTCTATTGAGATATAGTCTTTGGCCATGTTCATGAAGGCTACTAAGTCATAAAGAATATGCTAGATCCTATCAACCAAAACAAGTTCAAGCTAGAAGAGTTACTATCATGGAAACAAAGCATAAGCATGATAAGTACACATCCCAATTGATTCTATCATCAAAGAAGGAAGATGTGGGGTACTAATCTAAAAAATCTCATTATCACCAATGAACCTATTGAACTTTTATCTTGAACAATAAAGACTCTATTCTTTAAAGATTATGTTTGGTTCTAGTAAAACATCTTGGAAGGGATGGAAAGAATCCTTGAACAAGGAGGGATCAAAGGCCTAGGACCTCTAAAAAATCTAAAAATGAAGAACCAAGGAACCATATAAGGAGAGTTAGTTAACAGAACTCTCCTAGCCCTCCATCATCTTCATCACATTCATTAGTAGATTCTAATGAAAATGAACATAGACATTGAGGCATACATCTTATCAAAATAAAAGGAGAGATCAAGAAAGATATCATGAAAGAGATAGAAAACATGGTGAAGATGAATATGAAGATAGAGAAAGAGAACATAGGCATAATAGAAGAAATGATGAAGAGCATTAAAGAAACCATCACTACTACAATAGAAAATATAACAAAGACAATAATTTTGGTAAATTATTTTATGATACCAGAAGCATAATAAATATTTGGGAGGCCATATGCATTTTGACAAGGCATCAAATGGAAATTTTCATCAAGTAACTTAGCATGAACAAAATTCCAAAGCTTGTTCAAGGTTATAATGCAGATCCGCAACACCACTTGCAAGCCTTCCACGATGCATGTGCCTTACATAATATTGATAATGACACAAATTTAAGCAATTTCTTGGGAAATAAATTAAAGAGGTTGAAATATGGTATTGATTATTAGAGGCAAAATACATTCAAAGGTGTAATAGGATGTTAGAATTCTTTTACAATAAATACTAGATATATTTAAGATTGTCTAGTTTGAAAAAGAAAATTTAAGGATGCAGATAAGGAATCCATGAATCCCTTAATGTAGTTAATGGTAGGTATTATTCACTTCTTCATAGATGCCTAGGGCATGATTTCTCTCAAAAGAAGCAACTTAGGCATATCATTAATGGGTTATGAAATAAAACAAGAGGCACCCTTAGGATGTTTGCTTAAGAAAGAATATCAAAGATGAATAAGTTCCTCAAATTAAAAATTTATAACACAAAAGCACACACTTTGAATTTAATGTGGTTCCCCAACTTAGGTAGTCCACACTTGAAGGGTAGATCCCTAGCATACCTCTAGACTTTGTTGCTCTCAAAATGTGGTTGAAGGATCCACATCCTATACAGTCTTCAAGCCCTACTTTGGACTGTTGTGCCGCAATACCAACCACTCAACCTTGCAAGGTTTCATCAAGCTTGGAATGTGGTTTCTAGGATTCCACAACCTTTACAATCTTTAGCTCTGCACTAGAGTATTATACCACAACATCAACAACTCAATCTTGTAGGATCTCGACAAGCTCAAGCAAGATGGATCCCACAAGGCAACAAGAGAGAATAATTACAAGGGATAGATGAAACTTAGTTTGTTGATCCTTGGATGTTGAGGTACAACACACTTTACAATGAACAAATGATGATACAATGAAGAGCAGCAGAGATTACAATGATAAATAAATGATTTTACAATGATTACATAATAGCTTGCACATTTTCCAATGCATATGATATCTTCTTATAGCTACCATGTTTCTAAATCCATCTTGGAACTTGTGCAATGGCTAGGAAACAATCACTAATAGTCATGAAAGATGTGTTCTTTGTGTTTGAGACATCTTTTTATATTTTCCTTCAATTCTGAGAAGACATGTTTGTGTGGAAAAGACATCTTTCTAAAATCTCCACTCTGGGAGACGTTTTTTTCTAATGAAAGACATCTTTCTGGAACTTGCCTTCATTCTATGAAGACATTTTTTCCTAGTGGAAGATGTCTCTTCTTGATGAAAGACATCTGTTGTTTCTTGAAGACATCTTTTCCTATGTTCACTCTAATTCTACCAAGACATCTACTATTTCCTAAAGACGTCTTTCTTTAACTTTCTTTGTCCTTTGAATTCATCATTCCTTGTCCATAGCTTTGATCTTTCGCATGCTTTGATGATGAAAAATTTGCTGATATAGTATTTAGTCCTTGTTCATGTTCTTTGGAATTCTTTTATGTGTGTTTGAGACCTTGTGGATGACCTTCTTCTTTGAACTCTAGACGAGTTTGTTTCTTGTTTTCTAAGTAGGCTTTAGCTCAACTTAGTTTCCCATGTATGTTGTCCTACAAGCATAATAACCTCACAACCATGCACACAACCTTTGACTCCATTTTACTTAATGTTTTGACACACCAAAAGATCCATAATCTTCTCCTTTTTGGTGATGTTCAAAACTTAAGAAAATGGGTTAGTGATCATACATATATAACCATACTACTCTCCCCCTTTTGAATAGCGGCAAAAAGGATAAAGTACCCAAACTTGGTGTAAAAGAGATATAAAAGAAAAATAATCTTTTGAGAATATGAAAAATCATACATTATGACATAACCCTAAAAATATAGTGAAGAAAGAAAATCAATTTTAAGGAGTACACACATCATTTAGTACCAAGGTCCATGAAGAGGTGCTCCTAATTTGTCAAGAATTGATCCAAGCCTTTCAAGTGATATTTAAAATTAAGGCATGAAGTGAAGTAAAAGCATTAAATATCAAGTAACCTATCAATAAGTCATTAGTAGTTTGCATTGCATGATTCTTCATTTTATAATATTATCCATCCTTAAAACATCAACAAAATGTCTTATATTATTAGGATAGTATAGTAATGATTAATTCTTCATCTCAAGGCTTAATCAAAACTACAGATACTTTGTCGAAAATGATCATGGTCTTGCTCAAAACCTTAATTATTTGCTTTACAAAAAAGGTACTTCTTGCTTCAGCTTATGCTTGAATATCCAATAGGTGGGTTGATGATATGATTTACTCTTATCAGTCAAAAATAAAGATCTTCAACTAATCCAAAAAAGAAAAAAGAAAAATAAATGACCAACAACACATAACTTTGATGCTAATTACCAAAGATAAGTAAGATAAGAACAAGCAATCTATCTAAATTCCTCATTATGACTTATGTCTCTTAACCAGTAATCTCTAATATTAACAAAAGGATAGGGAAGTGATGAGAGAGACTAGCATAGAGAGGTAGTAATACAACAAACATAACACAACCATTTAACAAACACTACGTATGAGGATATTGAATTTGATCAAAGAATATTTGAAACACAAATACCTCTTGAAGATATTTTCTTACTCATTTTGGAATATCTTGCTATTTTAGTATTTCTTGGCTCAAGTCTCCAAAGACTCCCCCTATATTGGTGTCCTCCAAGATGAAGATGGATAATGAGAAGTGGGCTCCCCCTACACATGTGCAACTTTTCTTGGGCCTTTAAGATTAATGTGTAAATATTGTAAATTACAAAAACATGATAATTGTAGGTCAACATTAGGCCCAATTATGGAGATCAAGGATTTCAACAAGCAATATTGATAGAGGTTTTCAGAGCCTTCTCATATCTTATAAATAGTAAAAACATCCCAAAGGCTATGAGCATAGAAATAGATCATCACAAGAATTTCAAATTAAGCAAGATTGAAAGAAAATTAAGTAATCATTACTAGTGCTACACTATAAATCTTCACAAAACCAACTATATCAATACCATGAATGAATGTAAGAGATGCTTTAGACAATTATTTCACCATTTTTCTGATCTAGACAAGACACAAATAATTTTGGTCTTCTCAAACACTATTTTATTAACTAGCAAGAAAAAAGATGGAAAACTTACCTTGACTTACCTTACTTACTAGGAAGAGGAGCAGATTAATGGAGTTTGAGATGAGATACCCTATCATGAAGTACCTCCTCATCCTTAGGTTTTCTTTCATTAGATTATGTATGTGGTGTCTCTATTTGTTCATGCTCTTTATGGTAGAACCTTTGATCACTTATTGCATCACTTTTAATTCTCCACCTCTTTTCATTCTCACTTATTGGTACCTACACAATTTCCTTACCAAAGCCCTTTTGACAAGACTAAGCATTAATCTTGATTTGATCATTATGAGTACATTTAAGAGTTTGTTGACAACCACAATTCTTACATAAAAATAAAGTGTTATCCTCATGATCAAAATTATCAAACCTTACTATGATTGAGCTTGAGCTTGAGCTTGAATTTTCATGTGTTACTTCCTCTAAATTCTTTGGTTGATTTTTAGAAGTCTCCTCTTCTTAAACCTTGCTGCAATCCTTATTAAAAGAAGTTAGTGGTTGAATCTCAACTTTTATATCTGATATCTCTTCTTTCATTTTAGCATGAATAACATCTAATTTAGAAAGTCCTAATTTCTTTACCTACCTAATCAAATGATGCAAAATAAAAATTTATTCTTTAAATTTACTATACCTCTTGTCACACTTATCATCTTGTTCAGTTGTATGTGAGGAATCTGTAAGTGCCATGCATATGAGATGTGAATCTTTGGAAGAATTACATGCTTCTTCTTCACTTTGCTCACCATCATCCCAACTTGTATAAAAGTTGGTCTTTTTCGGTTCCTCATCATAGGATATATTCTTTGGATATACCTTACTATCACTTGTATTTCTAGGACATTCGAAGGCCATATGGCCTCTTTGTCCATGATGGGACACAATATCGCATGGGCTACGATATCACATCCCTAGTGATATCGTGTATGCGATATCGCGTACGCAATATCGTAGTCCACTGCAATGTCTATAAATAAGAAGTGGCTCTCCTTTGTTCATAATCCTAGTTTAGATTGTAGTGAAACTTTGGCAGTTTGATCCATCTAGAGATAGATTATTTTTCCTATGTCTGCCCGCAGTGTGGTGAATGTAATTGTACGACATCCTTTATTCGAGTGTGACGTACTTGGACACGCACATGACCAGAAATAAAGATCGAGATTACTTCATCATTGCAACATTCACTTTGTTTATTTATTTAATTGTTATTTACTACTTTCTCTCTCACCCTTATCTCCTAGTAACACAGAATAAGTACGACTTGATTACGAGCATTTAAGTGTGACTACTTGGTATCCCAGTGGTGTTCCTAGGATCTACGCTTGGTAATCCTAGTGATAGTCGTGCATGAGGTCCAAGATGTGTATGGATGATCAAGCAATTAGATGCTCATCGCACTTAGGCTAGATTAGACTTTCTTACCCTTTCCCTCCTAGCTTAGCTTAGTTAGTATTACTTTTCATTGCCTTCAGGAGTAGCATTAGAATTAGGAACACATCATACACCTTACTCTAGACTAAACCATATGTGACAAATATAAAATACTAGTCCAGGTGGGAAGATAGTGAATTGCGACCTAAGGATAACTGTCTAGGTGCCACAACTAGTCCGTTTGCAGAGTTCGATCAGATCGCACGTGAGAACGCTCGTATTGGTATGTTTGAGTGTAGGGGTACCTCACCACTCATCATAGGCACCGTTGCCGGGGATGGTGCTAGTTATCTAGATTAGTTATATCATACAAGGTCGTTGTATAAGAACTTAATGATATATCTCTTAGAAAGAAGTAATTATAAAAAGTCACGATTAAATTCACACACAACTTCACAACAATGCCTCTCCTACAAGAGAATAATAACGCCACACTTAGTAAGGAAGTTCATTGGAGAACCAATGAACTCTATGACGATGAAGATTGGAGTATACAACTTGAAGTGGGAGTTTCTTATAAACATGAATGAAAGCAACGTCATCCTAACACATGAATGCCTAACTTACCCGATGACAATGAACCCCCACTGGCCACTACAAGCTTAATGCAAATACAAGAGGCTGTTTGAATCTTCCATAGGCATCGTAAAAAGAGCCGTCTACCCAGGCTCGATTTAATTAACTTTCCAAAATTTTTAGGAGGCTACGACTTAGATCTGCATCAACATTTACAAGCCTTCTACGATGCCTGCACATGGAATAACATTGATAACGGTTGGAAAAAACTTAAGCTCTTTCCTATGACACTCGTTGACCAAGAAAAAGTATGGTATAGATCGTTAAAACCAAACTCGATATGACGCTGGTCAACAATGGTAGAAGTATTTAATGAAAAATATCAAACCTACGCAAGAGTGTTAGCCTTGAGGAAACAAATCCAAGGATGGAAACAAGAAAAACATGAACCCTTGGACATGGCCTTAGAAAGATATTATTCACTATTAAATAACTGTCTAGGCCATGGGTTTTCTGAGGAAAGGCTAATGTACCATATCATTGATGGGCTACGTAATGAAACAAGAGAGACCTTAGGAACGTATGCCCAAGGTCAACTATACCAACTATGAACCCATCAAATCCAAGAGCTTATTTAGCGGGTAGCAAAAGAAGAAGGAGAATTAGCTAGATGGGAGGGTGTTGAAAAATATCAACGGGACCAAACCTTCAACTTAACAAAGGTCCACGATCATAACAAGGAGAAATCAACAAATCTCAAGGTGGGAACATCATCTTTGCCAATACAACAATCGTTAGAAGAAGTCGAGGCAAAGATTAATAAGATGTTGAAATCGATGTATCAAAAGTGTGGAGAATATATTAACAATATTGGAGATAGAGTTTTGACAACCTAAGAAGCAGGACAAAATAGTAGACATTCAGAAAAAAAGAATAAAGAGAATAAGCACTCAACTGCCAATCCTACGTATGAATGCAACCTATGCCTGTACGATCACCCCAAGGGTTAATGCCTAATATTGTTACATTTACATGAGCATTGGGGAAACACATTACATCCAGAGTTCATACAAAGGTACTGTGTTAGACCATAGTGGCAACAATCCCAGTCGTGGGGGAGACCACCCTTAGACTGGAGGCACCCTTCATATTTTCCAAACTCGAATGCTTATCATGTTCAACACCTTGTTTCTCCATTTGGGCCAACACACTTTATCTCACCACAGTATCATTCTCGATAATACTATCAACCCATACCTCCAACACAACCACCACCTTATGCATCTTACATCCCTCCTAACTTTCAACATTCTCATCCTTTCCCTCCTTCCACAGTGTCACCAATTGTTCCTAAGGTGCCTATACCACAACAACAACCCACGAACGTTACTTGTGCTAATACTACCAACAGTAGTGAGAAACCTCCTCAACATCAAAAGCTTCCTTTCTGTAAACATGGCCATAAGAAGGGACAACACAATTTCAAGGCCACTATATCTTCCAACCCAACACAAGTCCCACACTATGGTGCACCCTTACCTTCGAACCCAACGCCTCATGTAACTTCATCAAGGCCACCAACTAACACTCCAACAATCATACAACCCAATGAACACAACCATGGGAGGCATCATCCTAATCCTTGCATACCATCTAACGGTCCCAAATATCATAGTGGGTCAACTCGTTATCCGGGAACTACATCATATAAAGTGCCCCACTATGCTTACTATAACCAAGTGTGTGAACCCCAAGGGGATAAGTATGGACCAGTTACAATATTTTCAACATGTGAGGATCCTTATCTTTCATTTATTAATCCTTGCTATACTCAACCAATTATTTGTGGGGGATATCCCCCATTTCAATGACAAGCTAGATTAATAAATATTTTTATTTTCTTTTATTTTACAAGTTTTTGTTTTCTAGTTTTTCATTTTTCAATTTTTTGTTTTATCTTTTTATCTTTTTGTGTTTTTGTCTTTTTACATTTTTTAAAGTAATCTCATCTACAAATAAAACACTCATGTGGATCGTTGGTTGAGGTGTGTTTTATGTTATTAAGTCATGAGTGGTCAATTATCTGGAACAGTGAGCCCATTACACCCACNGCACTCAAAATCAAATGCTATTCTAGGGGGTCCCACTGGATAGACATGCACCCATGCCTGAAGGTTGGCGGCTTCTCTGGATTCAGTAAAGTGAAAAAAGAAAAAAAAAAAAAAGAAGAAAAAGAAAAACAAAATGCCACAAAACAAAAGTTACTTCTCTCTTGCATAAAACGCCAAGTGATCGTATGCCTTGTTGTTATGATACTCTCATAGTTGCTCATCATGGGATGAAACAATGCGATGTCATAGTTTAGAGGAATGGACTTGGTCCTGATCTTGGAACGATGGGTTAATGACACCTTAATACATGCTTTTCACACAGGATTCACTATGCCCTGGGTCAGTTACCTCATGTCCCAATCTCTACGATCCCTTCTATACTTCGTCTCATCTCACTGTTCATGTAATTGTAGCTCGTTTCCCGTGTAACATAGAATTTTCATCTCATTCTAGTGATATTTACATGTGTGTGTTTTATGGAGTTAGTGCAGATTACATTTAACCCTTCTAGTACCCACGGACACTTTAAGTGTGGTTACACAAGGGCATTATAGGTTGGAACCTGCTTTGGGGAGGACCCACTTATGTAATTTTTGTTGTGATCTTCACTAATTCTCTAGCTCACACACACAATTTCTTACCCTCAACTTAATTTCTCATAATTTTCTTTCCCTATTATTATCCTTCTTTCACTTTAACGTTCCAATGTACCATTACATTCCCTTTTTTCGTAATTGCCAAATTTTTATTGCTAAAGTTCACATCGTTATCATTAAGAGTGCTTCTCGAATCAATGAAATTACCCTGGGACATCTTAATACTTGACAATGTCCTCAATTTCCAACATTAGTTTCAAGAAAAAGCATTAGAAATTTGGTATTTTCTTGGTGTCTCACATCACTAGGGACGAGATATCGTGTACGCGATATCGCATCCCACGTGATATCACGTATGCGATGTATCATACGCGATATCGCGTCCTATTTACCTATAAATAGGTACCCCTGCCACAACACTTAGCATCATTTTGCCATTCATGCAGGGGGGAGTTTTTGAAATTTTTCTCTACGACTTGTGATTGCGTGACCCTTGCTTTTCCACTCCTATCTCGCTCACTGGTGCTCCAATTTTAATTCCGTTTGAACCTGCTAGAACTCAGAGTGTTCAGTTTAGTTGTGGGGGAGAGACACTTACCGAAAAGTGCCTAAATTTTTTGAAATTTATCATCACCCAAAGTACATCAATTAGGGTAATTAACACTAAAACTTAGAATAATTGTGCCAAAAATCATATGACCTTAAGTACACCGGGAGATTAAAATGAAAACCACCTAAGTCACAAGACCCATTATTACAATTTTCAGGCACGATCACATGTTATAACATAAGATCTTTAATTAAGGCAAGCAATAAGGTATAACTTGACTTTAAAAACAACCTTACTAACACTTGATCCGTGTGATTGTAGAATGGCCCCGAAACGTGCACAACTGGAGGGTCCTGTTCAAGGTGGAGTGAAACAATCTCGAAGAGGTGGAAGACAAGGCCCTGCTGGATAACATACAGAACAAAAGGTGTAATTATTCAACATCCATCAAGAAGAACCTCCTACCAGATGGTCCGGGTAGGCAGAAGGAGGAGGTACTGCTATGCCTGAACTAGGACAACAACTCACGTTGCCCCCAGAGTGTGTTTAGGCTATCCATGAGAAGTCCACATTTGCTGTGGTGATTGTGGAGCTAAACTTTGAATCTTTTGCAGAGTTCACTCCTGAGGCTGTTAGGGATCACCTCAAGGGATCTCCCTTATGGCCTGTATGGCCTGTCCTCTCTGAAAGTGGTGCCTGGTACTTTGGTGAAACGTACTAGTTTTGGCATAATAGGGAGCAAGGCACCACGGTTAACATTTGTGGTGTGACAGTTGATTTCTCTGCATAGGCTATTTCAGAAGTGTTAAACCTTCTGAACACAGGGCCTCATGTTGCTTGATTATCTACCCATTTAGACCTTGATTTGCGAAAGGATTGGTTAGAGAAGGCTTATGGTAGGGACAAAGCATTTGGAGAATTGATGACGGAAGAGAGAGTTTATTTCAAAATTGGAACCTATCACCTCTTTCCCACAAAAGGCTTAAAAAGAATATCAATGTATGCGGCTAGAGGATGTGCAGTGTTGATGGGAAAGGTTAACACTAACCTACCTCATCTATATTTGATGAAGATCCTAAGGTGATTTGAAGAACGGAAGTCAGGGAAGATGGTGTTGCCCTTCCCCTGTCTTATTAGAAAATTGTGCCAACGGGTTGGTATTCATGGGTACACTAATGACGTCCTTCGAAAAGCCCAGAATGCTTCTTACATCAAATTACTAAAGGTGCCAGCTCCAAGAAAGAGCACTGGCGAAGAGCTGAGACCAGATGAAGAAGAAAAACAGATGACTAGACCACCTGTGACTCAACTTGAAGGACCCAGTCAACCTCTAGCCACGGATCCCAGCTAACAACAAGAAGTAGGGCCTGGCATAGGTTAGGATTAGTTGCCACTGCTACAAGACTATAGACCGTCGATGAGCCATATTAGGGCCATCACTAAGACGGTCAGTTGGGGAAGTCGTGATGATGCAAACCTCTTCTGTGTCATCGATGATGTCGATCAGCCTACAGTTTTAATGGATCACACAAGGGATGAATTATCAATTCAAATAGGAGGAGGGGAAAGTAGATGGTAACAAAAGATCTCAGGAAACATGACATATTTTCAAGTGTAGTTAGAGATTGGTGAAGGGACCACTGTGGTGGTTATGCAACACCAGGATGCCACTGGAGTTGTTGAAGTGGTTGCTGACCACATCACGGAATCTTTCAACATACCTGTTGTGCCACCGGTAGATCTCTTAGGAGCATGGGATGCTCAAACTCTTGCCAGGACCTCAATGATTCCTACAGAACATAAGGATGTACTTGATAGATTACTTCAAACAGGACAAGTAATGACGTCTCTGTTTAACATCCCTCAAGATGTCACAACAATTCAATCAGACCTCATTTCCACAAAGGGGAAACTGGTCATATTTGAAGTAAGGGTAGAGCATGCTGAAGTCGAAGTGCAGAGATTACAAGAGCAACTCATAGCCTTACAAGTAGCATAGTAGGATCCTCTGCAATTTGTTCCCGCAGACTAGATAGAAAATTTTAGAACTGAGCAACTAGCAAAGTTGACCGTAGAGAATAAGAAGGTGGTAGGAGAAAAGGAGATGGCTGTTTGGGATGCCTCCACATCACAGGCACAAACCCATGCGCATGTTAAGGTACCAAAGGCCTTAGAAGAAGAAAATAAGTAGTTGGTTGCAGATAATCTTTGGTTAACTGCTGTAGAGAAACAAAAGAACGTTCTTGATGAACATTTTCATCAGCTACAAGAATAATTCATTCGGGTCGATCGAGATGTAAGCCGTTTAGCCAAAGAGAATCGAACCCTCTCAATGGAGGAGGTACGTGCTATTCGACAAAAATCAGCAATTGAGATAAGCACGTGGCAGAATGAGGCTAAACGACACGAGAAGCTAAAAGAGCATTTCTGTGATCAGGTGGGGATGTATAAACAGATCTTGGAGAAGGAGATCCATATGGCCAAGGCTTGAATCAACACTATCAGTGCTCAACACACTGATTGAAGGGCCATATTGGACACTTATGCCTTCACCCACCAAGCAGAAGTTAAAAATCGGGACTTGCAGATCTAGGACTGGATAGAATACATGGAGTTGGCAAACCTTAGATATGCCAACCTTGCCATGTTAATAGCAGGGTGCTCGAGGTCAGAGCTCAAGCAGCAAGTAGCTTCCACCCACCTCAAATATGAAGTAGAATTTGTAGAGCGCAAGAAGCTGGTTGAGAAATTAGATGTCGCAAATTCTGAACTTGAGGTGGTAAAAGCATGCTACCAGGGATAGAAAGACGTTGCAACCGACTTGGCTCGACAGCTAACAGATCTTCATGAATACAAGGACAAAGCCAAGGCCTATGAAGAGGAATGACGAGTGTTTGTGGCATGGTATGTCAAAGCCAACCAAATGTTCCTACAACTACCCTGTCTTTGGGAGGTGCTGACTCCATCAAACATCAGAACACTCGCATGGACAACACAAGACCCTTAGACCGAAGAGGAGAAGCTCCAAGCCATACTTCAACGTCATCAAGCTTCAAAGCCTAGAGCACATGACAAAGGAAAAGCGCCCATGGAGGAGCCACTACCACCAGGAACTACATGAGTTCCCATTTTTTGTAGTTGTAGTATTTTTTTGTGGTGTGTCTTCCCACATTGTGGCATCATTTCATCTTTTTTTCCAGTTAATAATCCCATACCTATCCATTGTGTAATCAATGGAGCTTGTTCTCTTTGTAACTCGAGGATAAGTTTTTATTCAGTCGTGGGGGTATGATGGGACGCGATATCGCATGGGCCGCGATATCGCGTTCGTCGCAATATCACATCCCCCACGATATCGTGTATGCGATATCGCGTCTTCCCTACAATATCGCGTACATGATATCGTAGTTCGTCGTAATGTCTATAAATAAGAAGCAGCTCTCCCTTGTTCATAATCCTAGTTTAGATTGTAGTGAAAATTTGTCAGTTTGATCCCTCCAGAGATAGATTATTTTTCCCATGTTTGCTCATAGTGTGGTGAATGTAATTGTACGACATCCTTTATTTGAGTGTGACATACTTGGACACGCACATGACCGACAATAAAGATTGAGATTACCTCATCATTTCAGCATTCACCTTGTTTATTTATTTATTTTTTATTTACTACTTTCTCTCTCACCCTTATCTCCTAGTAACGCGGAATGAGTACAACTTGATTACGAGCACTTAGGTGTGACTACGTGGTATCCCAGTGGCGTACCTAGGATTTGCACTTGGTAATCCCAATGGTAGTCGTGCATGAGGTCTATGATGTGTACAGATGATCAAGGAATCAGATGCTCATCGCACTTAGGCTAGATTAGGCTTTCTTACCCTTTCCCTCTTAGCTTAGCTTAGTTAGTATTACTTTTCATTGCCTTCAGAAGTAGCATTAGAATTAGGAACACATCATACACCTCACTCTGGACTAAACCATATGTGACAGATATAAAATACTAGTCCAGGTGGGAAGACAGCAAACTGCGACCTAAGGATAACTGTCTAGGTGCCACAACTAGTCCGTCTGCAGAGTTCGACTGAATCGCACGTGAGAACGCTCGTATTCGTATGGTTGAGTGTAGGCGTATCTCGCCACTCATCAATCCACAAACCCAACATTATATAGAAGAGAAATCTAAGAAGCATTTAAAATGTTTTTACCTCTATATCTACCTTTGAAAATATTGGATCTTTGCTGAGATTCTCCCTTGTTTCTTCCTGTAAGCAAATGTTGTAGTTTTCCTAAGAGAAGGGAAATCTCATCTTTGCTATCCTCATCATGCTCATTTGACTCCTTCTCCTTAGAGGTAGTCTTTAGAGAAATAATTCTTTCTTGGATTACTCCTTCACTTATGAGATTCATTTCATAAGTAATAAGACCACTTTGAAGCTCTTCAAATTTCAATGTTGAGAAGTTTCTAATTTCCTCCATAGTATTGACCTTTGGTCTAAACTCCGATTGTAGAGTTTTGATCATTTTGATGATGACATCGCTTTCAAGAAAATCCTTTTATGTTCCTCTAATAGCTACAACAAGATCATTAACTCTAGAGAAATAATTTCTCACATTCTCTCATTTTGAGTTTATCGTACTTTGTAAAACTAATAATTTTGATAGCTTAACAATAGATGTTTCCTCATAAGTGGCTTCTAAAGATTGCCATATTTCTTTGGCCGTTTTACATCTTGCTACTATATTAAATTTAGATTTATTCAATGCACAACATAAAAAAATTTTTACTTTTGAATTAAACATAAACTGACCTTTTCCTATTGTGTCCATTTGTTGCTAGGCTTGATGATGTCAATGGAGCTATTAATAGGTAGAGCATAGCCTTCAAGTATTGACTCCCACACTTCAAAATCCATAGATTCAAAGAACCCTTGCATTATTGCTTTCTAATAGATAAATCTAAATCCTTCAAACATGGGTGGCTTTGTGTAAGATGTCCCCTCCATTGCTTACTCTTGAAGTTGAAGTTGATGATGATAGAGAAGAGTACTAGGCTTTGATACCACTTTTGGATCATTGAACTTAGGAGGGAAAGGAAGGAGGGTGGGGGGGTGGTGGTGGTGGATTTGCGTGGAAGATGAATAAGTTCCAAAAATTAAAGCTTTCTAATACAAAAGCACACACATTGAATTTAACATGGTTTTCCAACTTGGGTATTCCACACTCGATGGGTAGATCGTTAGCACACCTATAGACTTTATTGCTTTCAAAATGTGGTTGAAGGATCCACATCCTATATAGTTTTCAAGCCCCACTCTGAAGTGCTATGCTACAACACTAGCCACTCAACCTTACAAGGTCCCATTAGGCTTGGAATGTGGTTTCCAGGCTTTCACAACCTTTACAACCTTGAGCTTCACACTGGAGTGTTGTGCTGTAGCACCAACAACTCAATCTTGTAGGATCTCAACAAGCTCAAGAAAGATCAACCCTATAGGGAAACAAGAGAGAACAATTACAAGAAATATATGCAACTTAGTTTGCTGATCCTTGTATGTTGAGGTATAGCACACTTTACAGTGAACAAATGATGATATAATGAAGAGCAATAGAGATTACAATGATTAAACAATAATTTTACAATGATTACATAATGTCTTGCACATTTCCCAATGCATATGATGTCTTCTTATAGCTACCATATTTCTAAATCCATCTTGGAACTCGTGTAATGGCTAGGCAATGATCATTAATAGTCATGGAAGACATCTTCTTCATACCTAAGGCATCTTTCTATATTTACCTTCAATTCTGGGAAAGATGTCTTTATGAAATCTCCATTTTAAAATACATCTTTGATTGATGGAAGAAATCTTTCTAGAACTTACCTTCATTCTATGAAGACATCTTTGCCTGGTGTAAGACATTTCTCCTTGATGAAAGATGTCTACTATTTTTGTAAGACATCTTTGCCTATGTTCACTCCAATTCTTCTAAGACATCTACTGTTTCCTAGAGATGTCTTTCTTTAACTTTCTTTATCCTTTGAATTCATTATTCCTTATTTACATCCTTGATCTTTTGCATTATTTGATGATGAAAACTTTGCTTGTATAATATTTGGTCCTTGTTCATGTTCTTTGGAATTCTGGCATGTTTGTTTGAGACCTTGTGGATGACATTCTCCTTTGATATCTAGACCAATTTGTTTCTTGTCCTCTATGTAGGCTTTTGCTCAACTTGGTTTCCCATGTATGTTATCTTGCAAGCACAATAACCACACAACCATGCACACAACCTTTGACTCCATTTTACTTAATGTTTTTACATACCAAAAGGTCCATAGCAATATTCTTACAGTTAATTTGAGCCATATAGACACTATGTCTAACAAGATATTTCTTCAAGAAGTATTTCTACTCATGCATCTTACCACTACTATCCACTAGAGTACCACAGACTAACAACCTCATGTCCAAAATCACCTTCTTACATACTACATCAACCACATCCTTAGCTATGCACAATTCACTACCTCTAGTTTCACTACCATCAATGTAAGGATAACTACTAACTGAACCTTAATAAAGAATGCAACAAGGGCCATAAACACATAAATGGAATATGTTATTAATAACAATGAACATAAACTAAGAAAAATTTATTTTGTTAAGGCATGGTCAAAAAGAGCTAGTAGAAATTGTAGTCGATATAACTCAATAAAAATACTATTGTTGTGGTTCCAATTTTAGTTTTTACATCTACAAGTTATTCAAAAGAGCTTATGCTTCCTTCAAATCAAAATAGAAACATCAAGATAGTCATGCTTACCCATATAATAAACAATTAGATTAAAGTAGGAATGCTTCCTAAGAAAAGAATAGATCTTGGAAGTCTTTTGAGATATGTCCAAATAGTAGAAAATGCACCATGCAAAGATTTTTTAGATTTAGGTTCACAAGTTACTCTTATCTCTCAAGATATGTATAAATCCTAGAATCTACCACTATTTAAAGAAATACCATATTAGACTAGAGATTATTGACCAATCCATCATAGTTCCTCTTGGATAGGTGGAGAATCTCATGACCATCATTAGTGGATGGTCATGTCTTATAAAGTTTATAGTCATTCATGCTGGGAAGAATAAAGGAGAATTTTCAATTATTATGAGAGTTCATGGATTAGCATGTTCGATTCTAGGCTCGGAATTAGAAATTTATCACTAGAAATCTCTAACAAGGATAAGAAAATGGCTATTCAAAAATAAAGAGTTCCATGCATCATGTATAATGATACAAGGTGCAATTATATACAAAAAAGTATGAATAATTAAACAATAAGATATTCCAACATGCATATCATGTATAGAAGATGTGTGTACAAAGGTGCTTATATATAGTAGCCATAAAACATAAAGGCACCTAGTGGCTAACTACTAAGGAGGAATGTAAATAAAAAATATGCATGAAACCTACTAAGAAACTTATAAGTGCATATATGGATAAGATAGATGAGATGGAACGGGGAAAAAGGAAACTTTCCTAGGTAGGGTACTAAGGAAAAAAAGACATGGATTGGGAAAAGTTACAGATCTTAAACAAGATTGAACTAGAACTTATAGAACTCAAAACATTAATGGAGTCACTTGAATAGGTATTCCTAAATAATGGTAAATTGGTAATATTCAATTCCAACCTAATAGAGAAGAAAAGAAGAAATTTCTTAAGGCTATGGAAAAATGACCTGTAACCTTCACATGGTCTTATAATGAAATTATGATAATAGATCCATACATATGTCAGCACAACATTTACATAGATCAAGTTATTAAACCACATCGTCAACCACAAAGAAGACTAAATTCTAAATTGAAAGAAGTTATCAAGAAAGAACTTGAAAAGCTATGAAAGGAAGAGTTCATCTATCTAATTGTATGCAATTAATGGGTAAGTCCACTTATCATTGTTTCACAGAAAGGTGGCAAGTGGAGGATCAGTATAGACTTTAGGATATTAAATGTGGTCACATTCAAAGGTCATTTTCCTTTGTCATTTGTTAACCAAGTTCTAGATATAATAGTAGGACACAAATACTATAATTTTTTGAATTGATATAGGGGATATAATCAAATTAAAATAGCTTCAAAAGACTAAGAAAAGATTAGTTTTACAAGTTGATGAGGGACATTTACATATAGAAAAATGTCTTTTGGTCTTTCTAATACTTTTGCA
Organism: Gnetum montanum; assembly: GCA_015680685.1. Taxonomy (NCBI): domain Eukaryota; kingdom Viridiplantae; phylum Streptophyta; class Gnetopsida; order Gnetales; family Gnetaceae; genus Gnetum; species Gnetum montanum. Next base: position 718,143 of record MNCI01017403.1, read on the forward strand.
ACCTTTCAAAGGCTCATTCTTAGTCTATTTCAAAAGTAGATTGGTAATGATGTGTAGATCTTTTTGAACAACTTCTCCATACATGGTTATGATCTTAAATAAGTCTTGGACCACTTTAATCAAGTATTGAAATGATGTGTTAAAACCAACCTTAAGCTTAACTTACAAAAGATTCATTTAATGATACAAGAAGATATAGTTTTAGGATAAAAAATTTAAGAGAAAGGGTGATGAGCATCAAAGTGTTGCATCGATAGCCCCTCATTGATGGGCCCTGTTGATGTAGTACTATAGCAAAAACTATAAATACAAGATCCCAACCATGTTTATGCATCATAGAAGTCATAATAGTAGTAGAGCTCTTGTAGTTTGTTCATTTGAAAGTTAGAATATTTCTGAGTTCTTGCACCAAGAGTCAAAAAGTGTATAGATCTTTATTCGAGCACTGTTGTACTTAAACCACACCAGTGTGTATGGAAATAAAGATGAGCCTTTTGATCAAACCTTACAGCACTTGGAATAAATTAATGATTTATTTATGCATTTATTATTTTCATAAAACATACAATTAATTAAGATAAATTAGACTTTAAGCAATTAGTTAATTATTTAAGCTAAATAGATTAAGTACATAAGTACGACCACTTCAAGTGTAAACACATATTTTCTTGGTAATCCTAGCAACATTATTGCTTGGTGTGCTTAGTAGTGTAGTGCTTGTTAACCCAGCAATGGATATATGGGTTCAAGACATGTATAGAAAGTGGGATCAGATGCTTATGTTAAGATTATTTAGAGACTAGTTAAGTGGTTAAATTAGAGTAGTTGTTAAATTATTCCATCTCTCTACTTTAAAACCAAAGAACATAAAACATAAAACAATAAAAATCATATGCCTCGATTACACTTAACCATACCTTTGTACATCACAAGTGTAATTGGGAAGACAACGAACAACATTAGGCAAGGTTCACTTCCTATAAGACTAGTGTATCGGAAACTATAGAGTCCAAAAAATTCAAACAGATTGCACATGAACGCTTTGTAATTTGTATCATTGGGCATAGAGGTATCTCAACCGCTCATCAAAGGGATTAAGATGGACCCTGATAAAATAAAGATCATACAAGCCATTACACAAAAGGCCTCAAGTAGTTAAAAATGTTAGATCATTTCTTGGCCATATTACGTATTATAAAAGATTTATTGAGAATTTTTCTAAGATCAAAAAACCACATGTCAATTTAGTAAAGAAGGAGGGATCATTCATTTGGTTAAAAGAATGTGAAAGAGCTTTTGAACTTCTCAAGCAAAAGCTAGTGGATATCCTAATTATTCAAGTATCACACTACTTAAAGCCATTTCACATAATGATAGATGCATCTAACTATGTGTTAGGAGAAATGCGTATACAACTTGATGATAAAAAAAGACCATATTATAATCACTGTACAAGTAGGAGTATCATACTAATCATAGAGAAAGAATTAATGGTAGTAGTATATGCTCTTAAAAAGTTTAGATGTTATGTATTTGGATACATTAAGTATGCCCACATAATCATAGTGTCATTAGATTTCTAATGAGTAAGCCAATGGTTAGCCCTTATGCTATATGATGGCTTGTAATTCTAAAAAAAAAGAATTGATCTTACAATAGTAGATAGAAAGGGCACCAAGAAAGTTATTGTTGATCAGTTATCTTGGTTGTGATGAGATAAAGATCTTGATGAAGAACCATTGTTAAATTTCTAAATGAGTTATTATTTGCAAATGTAGTAATGATTTCAAATCCTACAAGAAATCATGGTTTTCATGCTATCTCACCTATTTAATAACAAAGAATATCCCACCCAAATGAGGTAAGAAAAAGAAATAATAGTTTCTATATGAGGCCAAGTTCTTATTTGAAATTAAGAGTAACCTTTATAAGGTCTATACTCATGACTTGATCCATTAGTGTATAAAAAACTAGAATCAAGAGAGAATCCTTTAGGATGTTCTTGAAGATGTGAGAAATCTTACGTGCATGAAAAACCGGATTGCACAAGCGGAAGCATGTAAAAATAGATCTCTTAATCTACAAATGTGCATGAAAAAAATGCACAAATCAATTTTGAAAAATAGATTGAACTGACCTCCAGCCATTGATGCCATTGATGCCTGAATGTTCTGGATCTTCTTTCACACGGGCGCTCTGCGGTGATGGTGTATGTAGACTGTAAGCGACTGTGAAAGGGACCTGAACTGCTACCTTGCCATTGATTCCTCGTGCCTTGTTCTCCCATCAAGAACCCAAAAGGCCTCGGAATTAGTTACCATTATTAGAAAAATATGAGACCATTACAAGATAGCAATGAATAGATTTTAACGGATAGATTGCAACAAGTTGTCACCATATGTTGCAATCGATGACAATCGTTTCCACACGTTGCTTGCCAAGGATAGCAACATAAGCTATCAATGGATAGCAACAAAAACTGTCATGTTGCTGTCCAAAGCTATCACATTGTTACAATCTCCCACTTGGTCTCCATATTTATTCTAATATCCAACTTTCAAGAAACAAATACATGAATCATGGCGATAGTTCCTCTTAATGCGAGTAGTATCTTCCATGTATTACAATGTATTATTTCTCAAAGTTAATTCCTTTATATGGTAACTTTAACTGTATGAATAAACCCAATGTTTATTTGTGGTCCGACCTTATGTGTGTGTTCTCTAATGACTTTATGCGCAACTGTATGAGAAAACGCACAACTGAATAGAGTTTCATTAACACTGTAATGTTGTACAACATATTACATCATGGAACCAAGTCCCATCTGAGTGACATGATCCTTGAATGACCATGGTGGCATTACTTTGGTCAAAGGATCAATTAGCATTAATTCAGTGTTGATATGATCTATGACCACTTTATTTTCTTTAATGCGATCCCTTATGGCTAAGTACTTTATGTCGACGTGTTTATTTCGACTGCCACTCTTATTATTCTTAGCCATAAAGACAGCAGCTGAATTGTCACAAAATATCTGTAATGGCCTAGATATTGAATCCAGAATTCTAAGCCCTGATATGAAACTCTTTAACCATACACCATGTGAAGTAGCCTCAAAACAAGAAACGAACTCTGCCTCCATTGTGGAAGTAGCAACCAAGGTTTGCTTTCCACTCCTCCAGGAGATGGCTCCTCCAGCTAGCATAAAAACATAACCTGATGTTGATTTCCTGGAATCAACGCAGCCAGCAAAGTCTGAATCGGAGTAGCCAATCACCTCCAAATGGTCAGTTCGTCGATACATAAGCATGTAATCCTTTGTACCTTGAAGGTACCTCATGACTTTCTTTGCAGCCTTCCAGTGGTCGATACCTGGATTACTCTGATATCGGCCCAACATCCCCACAGCAAATGCAATGTCAGGTCGTGTGCAGACCTGAGCATACATAAGGCTTCCAACAGCTGAAGCATATGGAATGTTGCTCATGTGACTTTTCTCTAAATCATTCATAGGGCACTGGTTCAAATTGAACCTGTCACCCTTTACAATGGGTGCAATACTTGGTGAACAATCTTTCATCCGAAACCTCTCTAGAACTTTATTAATATAGGTTTCCTGCGATAGACCCAGAATATATCTAGATCTATCCCTATGGATCTTAATGCCAAGGACATAAGATGCCTCACCCATATCCTTCATGTCAAAATTCTTAGAGAGAAATTGTTTCACCGCATATAAAAATCCATGATCATTGGTTGCAAGAAGGATATCATCCACATAGAGGACAAGAAAACAGATTTTACTCCCACTGACCTTCTGGTATATGCATTGATCCATGATGTTTTCTTCAAAGCCAAATGAAGTGATGACATCATGGAATTTCAAATACCACTGACGGGAGGCCTGTTTCAAGCCATATATAGACTTCTTAAGCTTGCATACCAATTGCTCACCATCATTAGAGGAGAATCCTTCAGGTTGTTTCATATAAACCTCTTCCTCTAGATCACCATTAAGGAATGTTGTTTTCACATCCATTTGATGTAGTTCAAAATCAAAGTGAGCTACCAATGCCATGATCACACGAAGGGAGTCCTTCTTAGATACAGGAGAAAAGGTCTCCATGTAATCTATTCCCTCCTGCTGAGTGAACCCTTTGGCAACAAGTCTAGCCTTATATCTTTCAATGTTGCCCAAGGAGTCTCTTTTAGTCTTGAAGACCCATTTGGATCCTATGGCTTTAACACCATTGGGCAACTTGACAAGATCCCAGACTCCATTAGTGGACATAGAGTTCATCTCATCTTTCATGGCATCATACCATAAGTCGGATTCCTTACAACTCATGGCTTGTGAAAACGTGTCAGGATCATTTTCGGCTCCTATGTTGTAGTCAGATTCCTGTAGATACACTATATAGTCACTAGGAATCGCTGATCGCTTTATTCTAGTAGATCGTCTTAATGTTGGTTCATCAGGCTCCTGAGGGGCAAGATGATCAACGGGCTGTTCAACAGGAACTGGTATCTGTTGTTCAGCTGGATCTACTATGTCTTGACCAACAATTTGTGGAACTTCAATGACTAGTGGATGTACATCACGTATTTGTACTGTAGGCGTGTTGTGTACAACAATCAATCGAGTACTTGAAGTAGAGGTTTGAGCATCCGCATGATCAGTCGCTGGAATTTCGTTCCAGGAATGATGACTCCCACTAATCAAGTCATTCTCAAGAAATTTAGCATTCCTTGATTCCACAAACCTAGTAGTATGTGATGGACAATAAAATCTGTATCCCTTAGACCATTCGGCATATCCAACAAAATACCCACTTATGGTCCTAGGGTCTAGCTTCTTCTCTTGTGGATTATAGACTCTTACCTCAGACGGGCATCCCCAAATGCGTATATGTCACAAACTTGATTTCCAACCTTTCCACAATTCAAATGGTGTCTTAGAGACAACCTTGGTTGGAACTTGGTTTAATATATGCACTGCCATCTTAAGGGCTTCATTCCACAAAGACTTAGGAAGCTTGGAGCTGCTAAGCATACTCCGCACCATGTCCAATAATGTTCAGTTTCTTCTTTTTGCCACACCATTTTGGTCTGGAGAACCAGGCATAGTGTATTGGGCAACAATCCCATGCTCTTGAAGAAACTTAGCAAAGGGACTAGGTGCTTGTCCATCATTAGTGTATCTACCATAGTATTCACCACCTCTATTAGACCTCACTATCTTTATTTGCTTACCACATTGTTTCTCTGCTTCAGCCTTACATACCTTAAAGGCATCTAAAGCTTCATTTTTGTGATGAAGCAAGTAGAGATACATGTATCGTGAGTAGTCCTTCAGCCTTACATACCTTAAAGGCATCTAAAGCTTCATGTTTCTCTACTTCAGCCTTACATACCTTAAAGGCATCACATGTGAGCGCATCTTGTTGCCCGAATAGATGCATGACTCACTTCCTACTGGCTTCCTTAGGTTTGCTAATCCCTGCAAGGAATTAGTAACATGGATTGTAGAACCGGAGTCAATCCACCATGTGTTATGACTAACATCAACCATATTAGATTCAAAACAAACAAATGAGGATTGAGTACCTTTCTTTTCAAGCCATCTATGATGTTTAAGGCAATCTTTCTTTATGTGCCTTTTCTTTTTACAAAAAAAAAAACATTTAGATTCCTTCTTGATATCAGCTTGTGGAGGGATTTTCCCCTTCCCTTTAATGTTGACTTGTTTTGTATTCTTTCCTTGCATGGCCAGATGCACACTATCCTTCGCTTCCATGGCAAGTCTACCCTCTTCTTGTACACACATGGTCATCAATTCATTAATTGACCATTTGTCCTTATGTGTGTTGTAAGAAATCTTAAAGGGTCCATACTGCGGTGGGAGCATGTTTAGGATGTAGTGCACAAGGAAAGATTCAGACATCTCAACCTCAAGTGTTTTTAGTTGAGCTGCTATGTCCCTCATGTGCATGATGTGCTCACGCACACCACCAATTCTAGTGAGCTTCATGGATGAGAACTTCATTATCAAGATGCTGGCCAACGCTTTGTCTGATGTTTCAAATTGTTCATCAATAGCTTTTAACAAAGCGCGCACATTGTTATACTGTTCCAATGATCCACGTATACCAGCCGAGATCTTGGTTTTTATGAACATTACGCAGAGACGATTAGATCACTCCCATTTATCATAAAGACCAATATCATCTGGATGGCTGGTTGCATTAACCGCAGGTGGTTCATCCTTACGAATAGCATAATCAATGTCCATCCATCCTAAATGAAGGAGAATTCTCTCCTTCCACACCTTGTAATTATCACCCATCAATTCAGGAATGTCACATTTAAAGTCAGAGTAATTTACAGGTTGGATAGCTGCAAAATAAACATGCTTATGTCACTAAATTTTAGGCTATAACTGTAGGACATGTGTACCAATGTAAACATGCAAAAATATGAATCACATGACATAAAATTGCCTGTGGGCTAAATTTTAATTCAAACAGACTCATATATCCTTATGATGAAGCTATTAAACTATATTCCTTTTCTTAATCCCTGTGGGCAAATTAAGAAAAATAATTCAATACTTCACCCTGATTAATCACTGTAAATATAATGGAAATTCATGTGGGACAAAATCTATCATATGACAGATGATTAATCACAATACTATATATGTGATGAAATACCTTAGGGCACATTTACCAATGTAAAACATGCAAGATATGAATCAAATGACATAAAATTGCCTGTGGGCTAAATTTTAATTCAAATAGATCCATATATCCTTATGAGGAAACTATTGAATTATATGCCTTTTCTTAATCCCTGTGGGCAAATTAAGAAAAATAATTCAACATTTCATCCTGATTGACCACATTAAATATAATAGAAATTCCTGTGGGATAAAGTCTATTATATTACATGTGATTAATCACAATTACTTATGTGATCCAAAACTCTTAATTTATAATTTTGTATAATCAAAGATGCTGTGGCCACTCTATGACTATACAAATTATAAGGATCACTAGTAAATGATGCAAAAATTTTCTTTCTTGTTATACATACGATTACATTATGCATCAAAATCAATATTGACAAAATGCAATTAAATTCTAAGCAAGCATGAAAAAACCTACAATCATTTCTTGCTTGAAAAACACCAAAACATGAGTCCATAATTGCCATTTTTCAAAACAACAATGGAATATATATCTATATATATATTTTCTTCCACATGAATCATTTAAATCAATGCATCCTTATTTCGAAAAATGGTAGTATTAAAAACTGCCATTCCAAATGCCAAAATTACTCACCCATGTGAGCAAATTAAATATTTCAAAGGCCATCAGTTTAAATTCAAATGTCCAAAATTGCAGTAAAATTCCTTTTTCATGTCAAAGGATATTTCAAAATACCAAGGCATCACTTATCGGTATGTTCAAAATTATGGCAAGCAAAATCGCAGCAGAAATACAAAGGTTCTGTTAAATTTTGACAGTCTCTTACAGAAATAGCAACAACAATATTCAATCTTTTACTCTTCCTACAGCACCCATTGCCTCAATCGGATAGACAGCCTGAGATAGCACCATTTTCTCAGGGTAGCAGATCCATGGCCAGAAGAAAACATAAGGCTAGCATGAAAAATCAAGGATCTAAACGCTGAAGCACTCATTCTAATTGAGCTAAAGGGGCACCATAAATCGAGGTTCCAGATCTCACTAGATCTACTAACATCATAAAAATATGCAGACAAAAATTATAGAAACCCTGAAATGCATAGACAAAATTGCAAAAATTTGCAAATAGAAACAATGCAGCAAAACCCAGAAAACCAAAACTAAGCATCAAGGCAGAGATCCAACATGTCTCTGATACCAAATGTGAGAAATCTTACATGCATCAAAAATCGGATTGCACAAGCAGAAGCATGTAAAAACAGATCTCTTAATCTACAAATGTGCATGAAAAAAATGCACAAATCAATTTTGAAAAACAGATCGAACTGACCTCCAGCCATTGATGCCATTGATGCCTGAATGTTCCGGATCTTCTTTCACACGGGCGCTCTGTGGTGATGGTGTATGCAGACTATAAGCGACTATGAAAGGGACCTGAACTGCTACCCTGCCTTTGATTCCCCATACCTTGTTCTCCCATCAAGAAACCAAAAGGCCTTGGAATCAGTTACCATTTATTAGAAAAATATGAGACCATTACAAGATAGCAATGAATAGATTTCAACGGATGGATTGCAACGAGTTGTCACCATATGTTGCAATCGATGACAATCGTTTCCACACGTTGCTTGCCAAGGATAGCAACGTAAGCTGTCAATGGATAGCAACGAAAACTATCATGTTGTTGTCCAAAGCTATCACATTGTTACAGAAGAATCCTATGGAGGCCATTATGCTAGAAGATGAATAACTATCAAGATGTTTATGGCTAATTATATTTGGTCATTTGTCTTCAAAGATGCACATCACCTCACATAATCCTATGATTAATGTGAGAGAGATGGTGGAAAGATGGGCAGATTAGAAGGGTTCAATTGTGGGTTCAACCATTAGAACCATTTGATATTTGGGAAATTAACTTTATGGGATCCATTACTCCCATGTCCAATGGGATGTCATACATAATTATTATTCTTGATTATTGAACAAAATGGGTAGAAGCTACTTCTGTACTGCCTGAAATCGTCGGTCGCCGGCTAGAAGGAAACAGAAACCGTGGGATCATAGGACGAGAACAGAAGACCCTGCCTTCACCTGAGGGCGAGCTGGAATGCACGAAGGCAGAGTACCTTGGGTGGTCCGCACGCGGATCAGACAAGGATTTACCTGCACGTATGCTAAAGCGCTATACGCTGGGTTATGTGTAAACCGACGTAAACGGCGTAAACAACATAAAACAGATGCAAACGGAGTGTAAGCGTAAACAGGCGTAAACAGAATGCGTGGGCCAAGTTGATGTAAAACTGTAAACTATAAACAATCTTATGCAACAAATGTAACAATGATATTATAGAATGAGAATACAGTGCATCGGTGTAATGCAGTTGTGGCAAAGCACAAGGCGGACGAAAAGCCCCGGTGGATGGGAGGGCGGATAGGCTGGATTACGCTATGGGCCTGGCGTAAAGACTGTGCGCAGCGTATAGGTTTTCTAGCATAAGAGGGTTTTGGGCTCTGGTGTGCAGCGTAAATGTCTCTGGTGTGCTTTGGGATTTTTTTGCCAACCATCCTGATGGAGTGGAAAAGTGGGGTTTTTATACCGGTTGTTACGCTAGACTCGGGGTAGGAGACATGTGGCGCGTTGACCGGGTGTATACAATTTACAAATATACAACATATTACATTTGTTGGGCGTATACGCTACATCAAGTCGGCGTACATGCTGGGCGTATACGCTAGATGTGCTGGATGTGTGAACTTGGGTGGAAATGCCATGGACGCTGGGCATACACGCCAACAATGACTGGGCGTATACGTTGACGATTGCCGACTTGCTTCAATTCTTGCTCTTCGGTGCTGTCTCCATTCTGTCATTGAGACTTCATCGTTGGGCGTGTGAATCTGTGGTGCTGAGTGTACAGGTGAGGCGTGTACATTGGGCGCATAAGTCGGATGTATGCTGGGCGTATATGCTAGTACTGCACTTAGCGAAAGTAAGCCTTTTGATTTCAGAAGTTGCAATGTGCGACGCTAAATGTAGCCGTGGCCGTTTGTGGGTTGCGGGGACTTGCTTCTTGTTGGGGAAGCACTAAACTCGAAATTTTGTGGTGTTTCATTGGCCCCTCTTTGTTGACGCTTAGAGGAATCGACCCGAGAAGTGTCGACAAAGAAGTGCAAAACACCACAAGCAATATGATATAGACTTTGTCCTTTGCCACTGGACTAGACGTCATCGCACCGTGTTCAGTAGTACATGAGATCGAAAAGGGAAATTTGTAGCTGATAGGAGGAGAGAGATTGTGGGGAGTGGCGACTCCCCAAGAAACTATGCTAGGAGATGGGGTGCTCGGGTGTGTGGCATGCTGGTCCTTGTCAATAGCCATTGTTGAGCAGACTCGGAGTTCAGACATGCGATGGGTGTCCTTTGGCGGGACAAGGCTCTTGGTTAGTGTTCAAGATCACTTGTTGGCAAGACCAAAGCTATGGGGAGTTGTGTTACATGCTTTGGAGGAACAGGGCCCATGTTTAATGTTTAGGGGGACCTGTTGGCGGAGAGCCAGAGCCATGCAACTATATGCTTCTCGATCATTTTTTTAGACATGAGTACTTGGTTTTAAGACAACTGCCCTCCCGCCTGGGGCTTATATGGGAAGTGCCAGGAGTTTCATTTTTTTTACAGCAACTGTAAACTCGACATTGATTTTGTACTCATGTGTGACAATACGTGACAACATGTTAAAGGTGTTGGGTTTACTGGATGTATCAGAGGTATGGGTGAATAAAATGTGTTTGTGAATGGATAGGGAATGAGTCGGTGAATGGGGATGTACTAGTGAACGGTTTGATTTAATCTCTCCGTGTGTGCTGTGAACATTGTCTCATCTTATCTCTTGCGATGAGATGCATTCTTGTGCGAAAACCTCCGGGTGTCATCCTGCAAACATAACTCCAAGGAGACAAGGAAACCATGAGTGAATGATTGAGCTCAGACTTACATGGCGGCAGGTTGTATGTCGATAGCAGCAGCGTTGGTAGGATCTCCTGATGGCGGGTGATGCAATGATGAAGTGTGAATGTGGCGGTAGATTGATGAACCAGCGATGAACTTGCTAGTTTATAGTCTTGGCGGACTGCCATGGGTTAGTTTCATGTCATAACCCGTTGGACATTTCCCGTTTAGCGTCGTGGCGGACGTTACATTGTCAATATTTAGTCTTAGCGGACTATGAGGGGGTAAGCTAGTTTATAGTCTTAGCAGAATCTGATGGTGGTGGCAGTTTACTGTCATGCCGGACGGGTGCTAGTTTATCGTCATTGCGGACACTGTGGAGTATCAGTTTATTGTCATGATGCCAAGACCTGCTATGGTATCAGTTTATAGTCATGATCCCAGGACTTTTCTGTGGTATTAGTTTATAGTCATGATCCCAGGACTTTTCTGTGGTATTAGTTTATAGTCATGATCTAGGACTTTGTGTACCTAAGCTCGTACTTCAAACGTGAAACGGTTTTAGGTACAAGTGATTGGTCAGATTGGCAAGCTCGTTTCCTTCCATGTCAGCTAGTTTGAATGCTCCATTGTTGAATGCTTTAGTAACCAAGTAAGGCCCTTCCCAGTTAGCTGAGAATTTGTCCGGGTGTTCCCGAATGGCTTTAAGCACAAGGTCACCTTCTTTGATAGGGTGCTTGTTGATGTCATGCCGATGTCATTGCTGTTGTTATTTTTGGTGCCATTCGATCTGATCAAGGGCGCGCACACGTTCTTCCTCCACCGAGTCAAGATCAATGACGCGTAGATCATTGTTTTGCCCCTTGTGAAGGAGCCCAGAAAGTGTGATCCTTAAAGATGGTACCTGAAGTTCCAAAGGTAAAACAGCTTCTGAACCATAAACAAGACTGTATGGTGTCTTACCCATCGAAGTTTGGTGCGTAGTACGGTATGCCCACAATGCGTACACCAATTGTTTGTGCCATTTTCTTTTACTCTAGGTAAGCATTTTCTTAAGTATTGTAACAATTGTCTTGTTTGTTGCCTCTGCTTGTCCATTGCTCTGAGGATAGTAAGGGGATGAAAACGAGTGTTTGATCCCTAAATTTTCACAAAAAGCTTTGGTTTCGGTGCTGCTAAATTGTGGCCCATTTTCAGTGATGATTGTCATGGGAATGCCAAAGCGGGTTACAATGTTTTCTAGAATGAAATTGCACACGTGCTTGGACGTAGTTTTTCGAAGGGGAGCAGCCTCTACCCACTTTGTGAAGTATTCGGTAGCAGTTATAATGAAACTATGGCCCATGGAAGATGAGGGGGTTATCTGACCAATGAGGTCCAACCCCCACTTTTGAAAGGGCCATGTGATTTGCATTGTATGCAACTCATTCGGTGGTACATGTATCAGATTGCTATGTTTTTGATAAGTACTACATGTTTTGACTTTGGTGAGACAGTCGTATTCCATGTGTGGCCAGTAATAGCCCAAGCGTCTGATTTTTATGGTCATGGCTTTCAGTGCTATATGTCCTCCGCATAGTCCTTCATGTACCTGTACAACAATAGTGTGGGCATCGGCACTACTAACACATGTTAGCAATATGTCTTCGTAAGATCGTCGGCATAGTGTGTTCCCTACCAAGGTATATTGCTTAGAACATTTTCGCACTGCGTCTCTCTGTGCATTTGTTAAATGTCACGGTGTTTCACTGTGTAGAAGGTATTCTTTTATGTCATCATACCATTCTATCGCGTGTGTTGAACTAACAGATGCAATTGGCAACGTGTCAAGGGTGTCAGTGATTGGTTCCGCATAGCTGGTTATGGAGCTTGGTAATGTATGGAACATGTCTGGCGATATGTTTAGTGCTAATGTGGCTAATGCATCTACGATGGTGTTATCATTTCTGGAGACGTGTTGCACATCAATGTTTTCGAATCGCCTCATTAGGTGTTTTTCCAAGTCACAGTATGGTTGTAAATGTTGGGCTTTACATGTATAGACATCCGTGACTTGGTTTACGACCAGTTGTGAGTCCCCTCGGACTACAAGCCATGTGATGTTTGAGGCCAAAGCTGCCATACTAAGGAGACCTTCATACTCTGCTATATTGTTAGTACAAGGAAAGTCGAAACGATAGGCAAAGGGTCAGATCTCCCTAGAGGGATAGGTAATGACAGCGGCTGCACTTCCTCCTCGAGAGGTGGATGCCCCATCAAAGTTTAAAATAGCATCGTAGTCATCGGGCACTATGTCTAGGGCGCTTATATTCTCATCTGGGAAGTCTGGGTCTATAGTCACTTGGTCGCACGTTGATGACGTTGTCATTTGATTTACTATAGCTTGACTCTTAATTGATGATTGCGCTACATAGTACAGGTCAAACTCGGCTATCATGGCCTTCCACTGGGCTATCCGACTTGTTTCGTAAATATTCCCTGTTATGGGTCTCAGTACATTGTCCTTACAAATTATGTAAACCTGGTTACGGAAGAGGTAATGTCGCCATTTTCTTAAAGAAAAGACCAAAGCTAAACACGACCTCTCCACGTCCTTGTACCTTTTCTCATGGGCAACCAATGCGTGGCTCAGGTAATATACAGGGACTTCGGTTCCGTCATCTCGTTTCTGGCAAAGCATAGACGCGATGGACGAATTCGAAGTAGCAAGGTAAATGTAGAACAGTTTATCGTTTTGAGGCGGATAAACCATGGGTAGCCGAGCAAGTGCCGTTTTAATGTCATCGAATGCTTGCTGACACTGTGGAGTCCATTCAAAATGTACGTTCTTGCGCAACAGGTGGTTCATGGGTTTTAATTTATCTATTAGTTTTTCTATGAAGCGCCTGATGAACTGTAATCTACCTTGTAGACCTCGAAGTTCAGTAAGGTTGCCTGGTGGTTTCAGGTTGGCTATGACCTTAACTTTATCAGGGTCTACTCGTATCCCTGCTTCTGATGCTATAAATCCAATCATTTTTCCTATTTTGATGCCGAAGACACATTTTTTTGGGTTAAGTCTCAGTTCATACTTTAGACAACGTTTTAATACTAAATCGAGATCTTGTACATGTTGTTCCTCTGTTTTTGAGTTAACCACAATGTCATCCACGTAATCGTTGAGCGAGTATAATATATAATCATTGAAGATAAATGTCATCACTCTTTGATACGTGGCCCCAGCGTTCTTGAGACCAAAAGGCATCATCGTGTAACAAAAGGTTCCCCATGGTGCCATAAAGGTCGTCCGAAGATGATGCTCCGGGTTGATTCGTATTTGGTTGTATCCCGAGAAACCGTCCATGAAGGATAATAGCGTGTGTCCAGCAGTTGAGTCAAGAAGCTGATCAATGCTGGGTAGAGGAAAATCATCCTTTATGGTTGCAACATTCAAATCCTAGAAGTCAATACACAAACGAATACTTCCGTTCTTCTTCGGAACAATGACCATGTTAGACGCCCACTCGGCGTAACCAACAGCCCGAATGAAACCAGCTTGATAAAGCTTAGTGATCTCATTGCGAACTGCTAAGGCCACCTCAGATTTAACCTTTCGCGCTTTTTGTTTTACTGGTCTCAACTTTGGGTCAAGGATAATATTGTGTTGGACAATTCGGGGGTCTAGCCCAGGCATGTCTATGTAGGACCAAGCGAATGCTTTCATATTTTCCCTAAGGACGTTCTCGATGTTTTTGGCTAATGGCGGTTGTAATAAGGTGCTTAACTTTAGAATTTTAGTTTCTCCATCAGGCATGATGATGGGAGTTTCAGACAACGGGTCTTCAGTGATATTCTCAGTCTCTATGTCAAGGAATTTTGCCATGTCTTTGTAAACGTCTATTACTTGCTGTGTTGAGGCTATGGTTGCGTTGTCCGTTGGTGAACTCAAGTTGATGAGATTTATGTTAATGTCTCGTGTAATTTTGCTGTATGGTCCGTCAATGATTAACGGTGCGGTTAAATGTTGGCTGTCCATTGAGCTTGCTCCTGCCAATAAACAAAGAGCGGAATAAGAAAGAGGGAGATCATTCTATGCCTTTTGATGATTTTAAGCTATGTATACATGCATAATGGTGGATTATTGTCACACCGGGACGCATGACAGTTTAACGCCTTCCCGGGTGTTGAGTGGCAGTTTAAGGCCTTACCGGGTCGTAGCTGGGTAGGGAAATGGCAGTTTAAGGCCTTACCGGGCCGTAGGTGGTGTAAACTAGAACATTCAAAGTAAACGTGTAAAATGGGTTCCATGGATGAACCAAGACATAGCAATCTCTATTTCTAATAATGTTCATTAGTTTCATTATATATATTTTTATTTTTATTTTTTTATTTTTTATAGTCGAAAAATAAGAAAAAAGGCGAAAAAGGAAAAAAAGGCAAAAAAGCGTAACGGCAGCGTCAACGTCAGCGCAGCGGAGCGTCAGCGTCAGCGGAATGCTATATAAAAAGGGGGGGGGGTCCATTTGCTTTACTGTGAAAGCGACAGAGCGTAAGCGGCAGCGTAAACTGTGAAAGCGTAGGTGTAGACGATCGTGCCCAGCGTAGACATCGAAGACAAACCCTAGCATAGACGCTTTAGCACTTAAACCCCAGCATAGATGCCAAAGAGTGACCCTAGCGTAGATGCTTTAGCACTTAAACCCCAGCGTAGACGCCGAAGAGCGACCCTAGCGTAGATGCAGAGTATTGGTTTAGCATAGATGCCAAAGAGTGACCCTAGCGTAGATGCTTTAGCACTTAAACCACAGCGTAGACGCCGAAGAGCGACCCTAGCGTAGATGCAGAGTATTGGTTTTAGGTGCCAGTGTAAACAGTTGTTCTCTTCAGCGTAACTTGAATAGTCAGCGTAGATAGGCTGAGATGGGCAAGGGAAAAGAGGTAGAGGGCCAGGGGAGGAAGGGTCCTGACCTAACCTTCGCGGAGGAAACTGAGGTGATGCTGCTGGGCCTGCCCAGGCCAAAGATCTCGTCATGGCCTGTGACATCTCACAGGTAGGCTCCAATCCCTGTCTCTGCTGTTATTTCTGTGTCTCCTATTTTTATTTGCAGAGTACAGTCCCGGCGTATACGCCGAGCGTAGAGGGCTCTTAGGCGTATGGGGTTTCTTGCGGCGTATACGCCGAGTGTGGTTTTATAACGTAAAGTTATCGGCGTAAACATTTTCCTTGTACTGGAATACCAGCGTAAGCCACGGTGCCATGAGTTTCTTGTGTAGTCCTATCAGCATGATTCACTTGTTTTACCAACGTAAATTTTGTTTACTGTGACGGCGTATATGCTTAGGGTTTATTCGGCGTATACGCTATTAGCCTACAGTTGTCTTTCAGCGTAAACTTGTTTCAGGCCGAAGACCCATGTTTCCAGAACCCTCCCGGCACGGTGTATGACCCATATTTGCTTACAGGCCGAAGACCCACCCGGATGGGACACTCATTGAAGATGAAGGATTGGCTCTTGCTTGCACTGCTCTGGAAGCATTTATGACAGGCCCCACCCTTCGCAGGACCGTACTGAGTCAAACGAAGGGTTCGATGGTCCACTTTCACAAGCAGTTCTCTAGAGCATTTGCGATGTGCAAGGCTCGTGGGTGGCTGCATGAAGACTGGACTGACAACGGGCCAGTTTTCTCTCATGATCTTGGCAGCACGTCTAGATCTGCCACTAACGGTAAATGATAACATTTCTTAGATGTGTTAGTGGGTTTGTCCAATTGTCTTGATTCACACTGATACGACCATTTTAAATTGCTTTTACAGTTGATGTACCTTCGAGTGAGGATTCGGTGACCACTGGGTGAACCGAGACGACTTTGTCGATGAAGTTTGGAGGGGTGGCAAAGGCCCAGAAGTGGTTACAAAATCCTGCTCCTCCGTCCCTCGCTCGTTGCCTAGATGATGCTGGGCTCATGGAGCTTGTTATGACCCCAAGTCCTGATGTTTCCATTGGGGAGATGATCGGGATAGTAGACTCCTTCAATGAGTCTGTCTCATACTATAGCACCCGGATCAAGGGAGTGAAGGTAGTTTTCCATCTGTCACCCAAGTTCTTTTCGAACCTATTTGGCGTACCGGCGGATGGCCTGAATGTAGTATTAGACAGAGCTCATAAAGAGCTCCAGACGATTCGGAAGTTGGAGGATTCACTAGGCATGGCTAAGGATGCCAAGGGATTCCTGATGTAGGGGAAGGCGGAGGTTGTAGAAGTGAACGAACTATATCCCCTGTTCGTGTCATGCGAACTATTTTGGAAACAGGCATGCTTTCCCAAAATGCTTTCCCAGGTGAGGTGCCTTGGGGTTGAGGCTGTTCGTGTCATGCGAACTATTTTGGAAACAGGCATGCGGTATAACTGGGCACGATTTTTATTGTCGGGCATGCACAAGGAGATAGTGCGATTGTGCTCGAATTTCGAGGTGCAATCCCATTTCACCTTTGCATTCTTCACCGGTTACCTTCGCCGTTTTGCCGAGTTCCTGGTAGTTCACGCAGATAACAAGTTTGTCCTGCAGGATCGGGGTCAATTATCCCGCCCGTGGATCAATCACCTGTATGACACAGCCAAATCCCAAGATGCACCTGAAGGCATCGATGAATCCGCTTCTATTACCACAGGGGGATCATCTGGAGGTTCAATCCACACGCGTGACAGTTTGGGGTTGGAGCCAGATGAGGTGCCTTACACTGCTAGAAGGGCCGAACGGGTCATCAAGGAAACCGTTGGCCAAGCTAAGGCAAAGCTAAAGAGGCCTGAGCACCCAGCTGAGGAGGTCTCCGGTGTGAGCCAGCCACGCGTGAAGCAGATATGCTTCAAGTTGCCTGGTAAGCGGAACTCGCCTGCTCATTACTTTAGCATTTTCATTTTGTTTATAACTTTTACCTCAATCGCTTACATATCGTTGATATTTTTTTGGCTTGATTTTTAAAGCAGTAAAGAAGCAGGCTTTAGAGACGATCACGGAGGAGGAGGAAACCAATACGGAGAAAAACAACGAGGAAGAACACACAGAGAAGAGCCAAGGTGGAGGGACAGAGGAGTTGAGGGAGAAAACTACAGAAATTGAGCCGTTGGACGACCAAGGCAGTGTCGATCAAATGATCCGCAGGTTTCTTCAGGGAGATTTGGATTTAGGCGCTCCCCCAGGGGGTGACGAAGGGCACGGTACATTTTTTCATTTTATCCTATTTTGATTTCTCCTGTCATTTGTCATTTTTGTGGTATTATTATTTTTGTTATGTTTCTTGTGTTTTTATCTTGTCCAGATTAAGGTAGCGAGACCAGAACGGTGCGTTTGTATGTACCGATGAAGACGGTTTCCCCGGAGAGGACCGTTGAGGTTAGTTCATTGCGTATCCGTGAGCCATTTACTTGGTCTGAAATGCCAAGCAAAATGGATTTTGTGGCTGGACTTGCGGAAGAAGTCGTTGAACGGATCCAGGAGGCCCACCCTGACATAGGTATACATTATTTAAAGGTTTGGAACTTCACATCCTATTTATATTATCCTAACATTTGTATTTTTCACGTGGATAGGAGCTAAATTGAGATGGGATCCCTCTGAGAGCGTCAACATAGAAATTTTAACCGCACTTTCCCCAGAAGTGGGACAAGTGCTAAGGCCTGTTTATGATGGAGTTGCGGAAGGCTTTGTGCACAATGCTAAATCGTTATGGACCTGTAGGCGTTCCGTTGAGCAGTTGTGGCTACAAATTCAAGCAAAAGAAAAGGAAGTCTTTGAGTTGTTAGCGGAGCGTGACGATCTGAAGGCCCGGTACAAGTTCGCCGCTGCTAGGCTAAGCAGTGATCGCTCTTGGCGAATGTCCGAGGTCACGTATACAAGATATTGGAATTTGCTGAATCGTCATGCATCGCTGACTCGGAGAATGGTGGAGCGCAAAGCCCAAACTGATCTTCTGAACCTTAAATGTCAGGATTGGAAAGCTTTTGCTTCCAAGGTTCGTAAGTGGGGTCAGGACGAGAAGAATCACAAACATTACTACAAGAAGTCGCTAAAAGAGGTGTCCATCGAAAAGCGGCAACTCGAGATGTTTTTGGAGGGTTTGGGTTTGCGTTCCGCTTTCGATACTTTTGCTCAGAATACAACTGTGGAAATGGAGTCGCCTACAAGGGTGATCGCAACTGCTTCTGGGGAAGTGTCGGTTGGTGAATTTCCTTTGAAACGTCCTACCTGGTCAGCTGTCGACAAGGGGAAAACTTTGGCAGACATTGACTTAGGCCTGGATGGGACAGACTGGGCCAACGTTTTAGAGGAAGAAATCCTTCGTCGGCTGGAGTTTGGCTTGGGGGGATCTCCTATGGTAAGCGTTTTGTTCTTATGAAGTTAATTTATTGGATAACGTTTAACATCTTGACATTCGCTTATCCTTATATTGGTTGTTTGTTCTCAGGATGAAGGTGGTGATGATGCCCAAGAGGTTGGCCCCAGTGGAGTAGGGGCCCCTGACGCTGGTGGATCGGGAGGGGACGACCCTCCTGCCTCGGATGTTTAGTGTTTAATTTTTTTTAAGTTTTTGATGTTTTGTCTTTGACTCAGATTTATGCGGGAAATGTGACTTGAAAATTCTGAAATGGATGAAAATAGTTGAAAGCTGTAATTGTACAATGTTGTATGTAAGAAATTTTTTGTTGATTTTTGAATTTAATTGTGAACATGACACAGCAATGTAAAATGTTTTGGCTTATTTTGAGTTTGATCGCACACACGACACGATAATGTAAATTTTTTTTAAGTTTTACTTCTTTGTTTAAAGCGTAATGTACCGAAGTAACCATAAATGACACATGAAAAGGAAAACAAAGTACGCACTAGTTTAAAGCCATTTCGGGCCCCTAAGCGTATTTTAAGGCCATTTCAGGCCCCATTGTAATCGAGCAATATTTTGGGTAGAGTGGGTAAGTTTCTTGGTGGACCAACCATCTCTGATCGTGGCTAGTTTTATGTTATTGCGGACATGATAGTTTAACGTCTTTCCGGACAAGGAGTGTTGTTTAATTTTAATCTTTTTGTTGTTTATTATTATTATTTTTTGTGTTTTGGGTTTTGTCGTAGTTTAGTGTCATTTCAGACGTATTATAGTTTAACGTCTTTTCGGACGAGGAATGTTGATCTTATTTTAATTGTTTTTTATTCTTTTTATGTTTATGTCTTGCAATTTATTAACTGGTATGATTTTGTATTCGGCGTCCCCTTCGCTGATCACGTTGAATGGTAATTCAGCCCAAGGGACGTCCGATGGAATGGCTTCTATGTTAGTGTTTTCAAGTATCTCAGTGTCTGTCATGCTTTCTGTATTTGTTTTTGTATGAGGAGGTGTGCGTACCGCGTCTGACGTAGGCATTTCAGTTTTAGGAGGTTTTTGTCCCATGTTCGAAGGCTTACTGTTTACCGGTAGTTGCGGATTCTTATCATTTCGGCTAGGCTTTTCGATCTTGACCTCCGAGCCCTGATCTATGTCCATATGCGACAAAATGATAGGGGTAGCTGCCTCCCCGTGTATGATGACCTCACCGCCCTCATAAGGCAGGTGAATTTCTTGGTGTATGGGGGAGGAGACAGCTCTGAGTTGAGCCAACCAGGGTCTCCCTAATATTAGGTTGAACCCTGGCATCTCATCGACCACTAGGAAGTCGGTAGATGTAGGGAATGGTCACCCGCTATGAAATCCAAGGTTATTGTCCCTTTTACCATTACGCGTGACCCACTGAATGATTTTAAATAATTAGTCGCGGTCAGTTTAATTGACTCAGTAAGCCCCAATTGTTCAACAATGGGGTACGGTACCACATTGGTTGCGGCTCCATCGTCTACATGGACCCTATGTATTTTGAACTGGTTCATGCATATTGTTATGAACATGGGGGCTGTTATTATTTCCTCCATTTTCTCGTCCACTTTGATGTTGTCATCATGAAAGCTTACGGGTTTAGGAGTAGTCCCGTGAGACGAATGCATCACCGCATGAATACACGGTTCATTTGGGGGCAAATCCTCACTTACCGGGATTGATGTCAACATATGTACTAAAGCTTCCCGCTGTGTTTGGGACGTCAAAACCAAGTCGTACAAGCTTAGTGAAGTATTTTTCTATTTTAGTGGTTGGGTAACTTGTGTCAGGACCGTTGCAAAATCTCTAATGTCCGGGACATTTTTATCAGCGGTGACTGGGTCCATTGGACCCAACAGTTTTATTTCACGTTTTGCTGGTTTGTCATTCTTTCTCGGAATTGTCATTTTATGCGGTTCTTGTGTTTTAGATGATTCACCTTCGTTGTCCATGTTAGGTCGATCGTTGGATGACGACATGGGCATGGAGTTAAGGGGAGTGGGCTTGGGTGGCCCCACAGCTAGCCATTGGCGTTCCTTCTCCACATGCTCACGTGTAAGCCTGTCTTCCAGGCGTTCTCGCGTGTTGCATGGAGGTGGAGTTGGCCTTAGAGCCTCGGGTTGTCCTGTGACCCTAACCACATATGGAATTGGGCAGGGTTGCAGGTGGATTGTCGGATATGATGGGGCAGGAGGCTGACCAGGTATCCTGATGACGTACAGGGTTGGTTTTGGTGGAGGTTGGACCCAGACTACGAAAGGGGTAGGCCGAGGACGAGGGGTTAATGCATTCAAGGGGATGACGGGAGGGACACACACTGCGTATGATTTGCTCCGTGTCATGGTGTTGGACGTGGGTGTGGCCGAAGGTACTTGGATGACATATGGTTGCTGCGGAGTACGTGGTGATTGAGACGCGGACGTGGAGATAGCGAGAGGAATTCGAACTACGGAGGGCCTACGAGGTGTTTCCTGTGTATGCTTGGGGTAAACGGTGTTGATGTTAAGTATCTCAGAATCCTCATCGAAGCAGATTGTACTAATAACGTATGGCACCTCGTTGGCATTCAAAGGATCTTTGTATATCCCCATGGCCTGATTCTGCGGTTGGATCGGGTTGGCCTCATCAAAAGTGATTTGGCCTTCATCGATCATTCGCTGAATATCCTGTTTCAAGGTGAAACAGTAATCCATACCGTGTCCGTTTCGTTGATGGTAGTCGCAAAAGCGATCCATTCTGAAGCCTTTGGGTACCGGAGGCTCATTCGGCGTTGCTAAACTAGGGTAATGAACGAGTTGGTAGAACTGATCATGTCTCTGGAGTTGATCATGTCTCTAGGGTAATGAACAACTATTTATGTTTCATCAACCCAACCTTCAGGAGTTGATCGAAGAGCTAGGAAGGCTTCATTGGCAGAGGGGTGTATTGCAAGGGCTCTTTCCTCTCAAAGTTTTGCGTATGGTTCGTTGTTGGGTTTTGCGATGATGATGACTCTGGCGCGGCTGTGGGAGTTGGTTTATTGTAGTTAGTGGGAGTTACTGGCGGTTTTTTGTGTTGTTGCATCCCTGCTATTGCCGCTATGGTTGCCTTAGTCTTCTCTTTGTCTTTTTTGGTGTGTTGATTCTTGAAGGCTAGGTATGCAGGGTCATGGCTGTTTTGGGCCGCTTCTTCTATGTTTTTAACTTGTACAAATGCTTGGTTAAGGTCACGTGCATTAAGGTAATACAGCTTGGATTTAAAGAAATCATTAACAGCCCCTTTGAAAATTGTGAGTAAGTATGTTTGGGATATCGGCTCGTGCAACTCATTAAGGGCGACGCTCCACCTTTGAATAAATTTCTGTACAGGTTCGAGCGGTGCTTGCTTAACCTGTGTGATGCTGTCCAGGGTGGCCTCAGATTTCAAGTTGTACTTAAACTGAGTCACAAACTGGTGTAATAAGTCTTCCAAGGAGAAGATAGAATTCCTAGGCAGGGCCCGATACCAATCGAGTGCTCTCCCCGCGAGGGACATGGGGAACACTCGGAGGATGGAATGGGGCCATGCCTGGAGGAGCGCGCATTCGAGCCTAAATGTTATCAAGTGTGCATTGGGATTTGTCTCCCCATTGTATTTGGTTAGTGTTGGTAAGGGAACACCTTTGGGCAAGGTTAAGGGTGGGACAGATGAGCTGATGGGGTCCTCTTGGTAGAAATCCACTACCTTTAGCTCCCCATCGGTGGCTGTTTTGAGGCATTTCACCTCGTCAGCTAATTCTTGCATTAATTTCTTGGCATCTGCCCAATCTTGAGCGCTTGGTAACATGGCTGCTTGAGGTTGTGCTATATTACACGGGTTAGACTGTTGGACGGTTGGTTGAAAGGCTGAAAGTTGCGCGGCCGGGGGTTGTACTTATGGCACGTGATAGGGGAAACGCTGTGGTTGCTGTGGTGGTGGCTGTACTGGGGAAACGTTGGCTGGTTGAACCATATGTGGTGGTATGTTATAGTGAGGAGGTTGACGTTGCTGCGGTTGAGCGCCCATTGTTACCCGTGGTATAGCTACATTTTGTGGAGGGACCCCCTGTTGGGTTACGGCGGTAGAAGGGGCTGTATGCGTTTGAATGTGAGGGATGTAGTGGGCGGATGTGGATACCGGTATCACGTGTGGCATCCCGATCACTCGGGGTGGGAGTGTTACTCCCACGCTATCGTGAGGGGGTGGTGCTTGTGAAGATGGACCGGCTGTTGCATCGAGGATGATGGCGAGAGGGAGCGTGCTGAATTGCGGATCAGTTGGAGGCGACACATGAGCAAATGATGATGTGTGCAATGGAGGCATTTGTGTGTGAGTTAGTCTGAGGAGTTGGAGGGGCATGATCTCCCCTGCATTCGGATGAAAAATGGGATTAGCATGTGCTTGCGGGCTGAGGGTGTGGTAGGAGTCATCGTGTTCTGATTGAGCACCGAAGTCATCTTCTTCCTCTAGTTGGGTCTTTAGCACATGCTGACCTAGCGTGTGGCTCCTTTGCAGGAGGAGTTGTGTGACGAGTTTTGAGTACTGCTCTGGAACTGGGATTACATCATATGGGGAAGGGGTGAACTCATGTCCTCCCTTGTAAAAGAATTCAAACTATCTCTTTACCTCCAGTTCGGCTTGATCTACAACCAGGCCAGCTTGTATCTTAATGCATATAAAATTATACTGATCCTAGGTTATGATGTTGGAGGCCGGGTCTCTCCCTTGCAACCTTAGGGACTGGCGGGGCCCCACGGTGGGTTGTACTCCTGGGTGTTGCGTGACAGGCTGTTGGACAACTATGGTGTCCACGACGTCGGTTACTTGAGTTGTTGCAGCGGTGGTGTTCACGGGGTTCATGATGAATTGTTAAGGGTGACACGGGGTAGAGGAGTGAAATTAGTATACTTGGTACAACGTAAACTAAGGGACAAAGTGCAGCGTATACGCCTCAACGTTCAGCGTAAAGCGTCAGCGTAGACAGCGTAAGGGGTGGAGCGTATACGCTAGGCAGCGTACACAGCTTCGGCGTAAGACGAAGTACAACGTAAACTGAACAGCGTGAACAAGATAGAGCGTAAAACAGAGTAGGGCGTAAACAAAGTACAGTGTAATACAAAACATAGCGTAAACAAGGCTCAGCGTAAGACTAGGCAAAGCGTAAACAGAATACAACGTAAATAATGCTCAGCGTACGACATGGGACAGCGTAAATACTGAACAGCGTAGACGCTGGATAGTTACCAGGATGTGTTCAGGCAAGGTTGCGTAGACGCTGGGGTTTTTGTGGATAGTCCACGTGAAGTTGGCAGCGTATACGCTAAAAGACTTGTAGAGCTTGACGAGCGTAGACGCTGGTAAGCGTGCAGGCAAGATTTCCAGACGAGGCTGGGGTTTCGATAGAAAAGAGCGTGGTTGGCGGTGTATACGCTCAACAACGTAGATGCTGATAAGTTTGTGAGAAAATGTTTTAGGAGGCCCTCCTTCTAGCGCCAATTTCTGTACCGCCTAAAATTGTTGATCACCGGCTGGAAGGAAACAGAAACTGTGGGATCGCAGGACAAGAATAGAAGACCTTGCCTTCGCTTGAGGGTGAGCTGGAATGCACGAAGGCAGAGTACCTTGGGTGGTCCACACGCAGATCAGACAAGGATTTACCCACACGTATGCCAAAGCGCTATACGCTAGGTTATGCGTAAACGGGCGTAAACGGCGTAAACAGCATAAAACAGATGCAAACGGAGCGTAAGCGTAAACGGGCGTAAACAGAATGCATGGGCCAAGTTGACGTAAAACTGTAAACTGTAAACAATCTTATGCAGCAAATGTAACAATGATATTATAGAATGAGAATACAGTGCACCGGTCTAATGCAGTTGTGGCGAAGCACAAGACAGACGAAAAGCCCCTGTGGATGGGAAGGCGGCTGGGCTGGATTACGCTGTGGGCCTGGCGTAAAGACTGTGCACGGTGTACAGGTTTTCTAGAGTAAGAGGGTTTTGAGCTCTGGTGCCTAGTGTAAATGTCTCTGGTGTGCTCTGGGATTTTTTTTGCCAACCGTCTGGATGGAGTGGAAAAGTGGGGCTTTTATACCGGTTGTTACGCTAGACTCGGGTTAGGAGACACGTGGCGCGTTGACCGGGTGCATACAATTTACAAATATACAACATATTACATCTGTTGGGGGTATACGCGGGGTGTATACGCTACATCAGGCTGGCGTATACGCTGGACGTGCTGGGAATTTGAACTTGGGTGAAAATGCCATGGACACTGGGCGTACACGCCGACAATGACTAGGCATATACGCTGGACGTGCTGGGCATGTGAACTTGGGTGGAAATGCCATGGACGCTGGGCGTATACGCCGACAATGACTAGGCGTATACGTCGGGCGTATACGCTGACGGCTACCGACTTGCTTGAATTCTTGCTCTTCGGTGCTGTCTCCATTCTGTCATTGAGACTTCATCGTCGGGCGTGTGCATCTTTGGTGCCGAGCGTACAGGCGAGGCGTGTACATTGGGCGCGTAAGTCGAATGTCTGCTGGGCGTATATGCTGGGAATGTTGGGCGTATACGCTAGTACTGCACTTAGCGAAAAGTAAGCCTTTTGATTCTAGAAGTTGCAATGTGCGACGCCAAATGTAGCCGTGGCCGTTTGTGGGTCGCGGGGACCTGCTTCTTGCTGGGGAAGCACTAAACTTGAAATTTTGTGGTGTTTCAACTTCATTGACAAATGGTACATTAGTTATAGTTGTAAGGGTTTTCTAGTAGCATGTGAACAAATTTAATGTACTGAGATTGTCAATATCAAATTATGGTACCCACTTTAAAGATGCTACATTTAAAAATTTAATGTAACCTTTAGAGATTTGACATAGGTGAATCATACCATATCATCCTTAAGAAAATGAACAAGTTGAAGTAACAAATAGAGATTACAAGAATATTTACACAAATAATTAGCAAATATAGAAAGGACAAAAGCACTAGGATAAATGATGCTCTATGGGCTTATTATACCACCTATAAATGTCTTATAGGATATTCCATGTATGAGCTAGTTTTTGGCAAACTTCCAAATTTATCTATCCAAGTTGAGTTCCAAAGGTTAACCATAGCCTATGACCTAGAAATCAACCTCAATCTAGCTCAAAAAAGAATAACTCATGAATCTAAACTTGCTATATGAGAATTTATTAATAGCACTAATGCACAATGAGGTACATAAAAATTTTACCAAATAAAATATGATACTAGGATACGACACATAGAAATAAAATGAAGGGACAAGTTTCTCAACTATAATTCTAGTCATGTGCTGTAATGCCCAAATTTTCAAATACTTTGGTAGGAACCTTATATTTTCCATGCTACTTATAGATATAATGCCATGCATATTTACCACTTGAGTACTTTAAAAAAATTATTTTTTGTCAACATCCAACAAATAAAACCATTTAGGGAATCTTAACCTATAATCACATCATCCTTATCACCTAAAGCCATTATTTGGTTCTTTCATTTCTCCTTCAACCTTAGTTGTGCGGAAGATCTTTATTCTAATTAGGCCTTATGAACAAAAGCTTTACATTTTTTTTATTTTGGTAGTTCTTGATATTTTTCATAATTCTTATCAATTTTTAATTATTTGATAACTTTCAAATGCTTAATATGATTCTTTATTCTTTGATATCTTTCATTCTTTATATACTTTTCTATTCCTTGAGTTATTTACTTTTCATATTCTGCATAATTTCATTGTTTTATTTAATAGAGCCACTAACCATGTGCATGATATAACTCCATTTAAGAGGACTTTATTCTATGCTACCTAATTATTGAAGGAATAATTGTACACACAGTGACCATATCATCCATTTCCACATCACTAGTAATAAGAGATTGTTATCATTGGAATAATGCAATTCTTATTACATGATAACTAAAATAAATTCATGATCATTAACATAAAAGGAGGGAGAATAACCAAGAATAATGGATAAGGATGTAACATAAAGAGGATTTTTTGACTCAGACTTACACCTTGTGTTCCACTAGTCTCATGTTTATACATTACCACTCATATTTTCTTATCTTTAGGGAATGATATGTGAAAATTATGTTACCTTGTTATGACATTAGAACAACATGTTACACATGCCTGAAGGTACTCCTCTAACAAGGATAACTAACTAATCATTAATTCATGTAGACATAATGAACCGTTCTTAGAGTACCACTAGAAAGACATGTTACCATGCTTGAAGGTAGAAGACTAGAAAGATATGTGATCCATGCTTGAAGGTGCTTTGCCAACTAATGACCAATATTCATAACATTAAATATTGATGATTAATTAATTACACTTAAGAAACCTAATAATAAATTTTCAATTTTCTTTTGTAGAGTAGTGTTGTATTGACATGGTGGTTCGTTGGATCCATGAAGTTAGTCCAAGACAATACAATGTGATGTCATTGATAAGAGGGTTTGACTTGATTTATAATCCCTACAAACAAGTCTAATGATTAGTTTAACCATATATCACATATGGGATCCATTACAACCATAGTAAGGTATTTCATGTTTCATTTTCTCCAATCCCTTCTAACTTAATTTCACCTCATTGGTATGTATGATTATAAATTTGATGATATTGTGCAACATAGTGTAGGATTCCAACTACAGTGATGCATGTGTGTATTGGAAAAAAGATATAATTTACATTGAATTCCTTGAGTATCCACGACTACTTATAGAAGTGGTTATTAAGGACAAGAGTCTACTTTGGGAAGGATCCACTAGTATAATTATTGGGAATCATATTCATCAATTAATTTCACATCATCCAAAACATAATGAGTTATTATTTGACTTCATTCATTCTCATAATAATAACTTATCTTAAAATTTTGATTACCTTTTAATTATATCCTTATTGTTCTTATATTTTGAGCCTTGATTAATTATTTTTAACCATTTAGAACTCATCCAACCATACTCAAAAGCTTTAAAACTCTTAAGATGTAAAGAAAGAATAAATTGTTTTCAAGAAATATAGTAAACCTGTAATTTTTAGGATTAATAATATGATAGGTATGATATAATATTGGCTATGATGTTGCATCTACAATATAAAAATCTATATATATGTTGTTGTAATTGGAAAAATTAATCATTGGAAAATTGAAAGATCTAGCATAGCAACCTCAATCTCGAATCCCAAGGGCCTCTACAAAAACTAGATCTGGGATGCCCTGGACGGTCTTGTTGATCATTGAAGCACTTACAAAATGTCAAATGGGAATGGTTTTGGAACTGTGAACATAAATGGAAACATAGGCAGAAACGGCCTACTGAGAATGGCCTACTGAAAACATAGACAGAAATGGCCTACTGAAAGTGGTAGCAAAAAATGAAATTATATTTACAAAAATAAGTGTAAAGATAGAAATGGAAATCAAAATCTGGCATAGCAACCTCAACTTCAAATCCCAATGGCCTTCACAAAAATGGAATTCATGATGCCTTGGATGATCTTGTCAATCACCCAAGGACTTACAAAATGTCAAACGGGAATGGTTTCTAAATTCTAAATGTAAATGGAAATGTAGATAGAACTGGCCTACTAAAAATGGCCTACTAAAAACGTAGATAGAAATGGCCTACTAAAGGTGGAAATGGAAAATGAAATTATAGTTATATAAATAAGTGTAAAGATAGTAATAGAAACCAAAATTTACACAACATAAACTAAAAAATTTATAAAATAGTATAAAAGAGATTGAGTTCACGGTGTACAAGTTTATGCCAAGGCACAAAAAGTTGCTCACCAAAGCTTGAAGTCCATTAGAGAAGGCTACCTCCATGATCTAGTTCCTTCCTAGTTTCAGCCTATTGCAACTTTCCATTGATTTCCACCCAATTTGCTATGTAGGGATGGGATTGGCGTTGCACATTTGGGGCAATGGAAACTACATGGGAGTCTTTATTCCTAGTGTAGTCCTAGTGTCTACCACCAAATAGCACTACCAGGTGAGGATGTAATAGCTGCAATGGGTCTTGGTAGTTGCCAATGGAGATGGAAAGGGGAAAGGGTCTATACTTTCAACAGTAATGACAGTTATGTGGGGGTGTTTACATCTAGTGTAGTGTCAGTTTCTATCATTGACAATGTAGTTGGATTGCAAATGGGTTTGATGGGTAATGAAAATGGCCATGAGAATGGGAAATGGTATTGTTGGAAAATGATTTTGAAATGCCAAAGTGCCAAGAGTTTGGAATTGCTGTATGATATGTATAAATGCAAAAATTTGGAACTACCCAAAATTTGGCACCTAGAAATGGTGTCAAAGTTGGGCTTTTATAGCTTAGGGTTGCAATTTTTGGGCCTTTCATTGATTACCATTAATTGCTAACAAATTGATGTTGATTGTGGGTTGTAACAACTACTACTATTAGCATAGTCCACTAACTACTACTCAATGTAGTCAACTAACTACTGCTAGTGTAGTTAGCTAAATACTACTAATGTGGTTGGTATTTGTGGTAAGTCCAAAATGGACTACACCTAGAAAACCCATCTATTTATTATAAATAGCAAACAAGCTTTTATGACTACGTTGAAGGCTTTGGAAATGGGAAATGGAAAAATATTGGGAAATGGAAAGATGGATGGAAATTGTAGAAATGGTGGAACCCATTGGAAAGTGTCATGACCAGTGAAGACTACTATTTGGCTGTTGTTGACTTGGGATGCATACACTAGTTGTTGTTATAGAAATGGCCATCCCAACAATTTTAACATTGCACTTTTGCTGGGTCTTGGTGGTGACTATGTTGCCTACTGTAGCTACTATGGCTACTGTAGCTACTGAAGCTACTAAGCCTATTAAAAATGACTCTAGTGTAGTTGGGGCTATATCCCTACAAAAACTAATGGAAATCCCAATTTTAGCCATTTCAAAGGCATTTTCAGCCTTCCTAAGCCCAAATATAGACATGGGGCACCTATTTCTACTTGAGAAATGAGGAAATAACAACTTTTAAAGCATTTTTTGGCCCCAAAAATTTGAAGTATGCAATATTGTAGCCCATATACTACATATCTTACAGTTACAATGAAACTTTACCTCAAGTTGGAAAATGGGGTTTGCAACCTGAATTTTGGTGGTGTTTCATATGTACATACCCTTTAATGTTTTCTCTTGTTTGCTTCATTTCACAACAAGGGTTCATGTCATTTTCTTATCTAGAAACCTTTAAGTACCCTACCTTCCAAACCACACATCTAATTCTTGTTGTTTACATTTCTTTGAGCTATTAGTTATGGAGAAGTCATAGTCCATTCTACAATTTTTGTGAACACTATGCTTTTAAGCATTAGGGTAATAATTTTCTACAATTTTATGAATACTAATAATTTTAGACTCATTTTGGAAATTTTTTTCATGTGCATGTGTTGAAATGATGAAATTATTTTTATTGTGTTATTGTCATAAGACATTGATATGTTTAAGATCATTTTATGCTAATTTATACATTTTGATGTTTGTACACATTCACTAATATATTAATTGTTGATTTAAGGCTTGAAATTAATTTGATTATTTAATGAATTTTTCAATGTGGAATATTTTCTGATCTTTTGATTACATTTATTTTGTTGGGTGTTTTTCTAATTTGAGAATAATTTTCTAATTTCCCAATTTACAATTCCATTGTTACCAATTTTTCTTGAGTGATTTTGTTTTAATTTTGGAATATTTTATCAATTACAATTTAGGGCTTTTTGGTAAACAATTGACAAAATATTTGATTTTGTAACCACCTATGAGCATAATAAGTTTTTTCAATTTCTAATTGAACCCAAAAGATTGAAGGTGGATGAGAAGCTAGGTTGAATTTTCTACAAAGTTTTAGAAAAATAACCAATAATCCTTTATGATTATAGATGGTTTTGAAGCAAAACTTTGTAGTCGGATAACCATCACAAGAGAAAAGAGGCTAAATGGAGAATGTGGTAGAGAACATGGAAGGAACTACCCATAAGAACCACAAGCACATGAATAATAAGAGGCAAAATCATAATTTATTCCTCAACAAATGTCTCAAACATAACAATTACCTCATGCTAAAGCATTAGTGTCACATACTCTAGAAGTAGGAGAACAACTAATTTTGTCAAAAGATTGTGTCAAGAACAATGGTAACAAAGTTATCATGGCTATCATTATCACAACATTAAATTTTAAGCCATCTTTAGAGTTCACATTGCAAAAAGTGCAAGAACAGTTTCCAAGCCTCTTCATTCTAGCCAACTATATCTACCAATGGTAAATGATATTTGTGAGAGATTAGCAAAACAAGACAAAAAATAAAATATATTTTTGATATTTTTAAGAATATCATTACTACCCAATTAGAATTGATTTCTACCAAAAAAAAACCTAGTGGCTACAAAGTCAAGACTCAAGACCTTGCAAAATATGTTATCTAAGAGTAATTCGAATAGTTTAAAATTGAACAAGTTAATTAGCTTATGAAAAAACAACATTAGCTAGAAATGGACAAAGAAAAAGCAATGGGATGCCTCCATAGTAGATGCAAAAGCTTATGCTTGTGTGAAAGCCATTACTATTTTAGAAGAAAAAAAATAAAAAACTTGTTGTTAACAATAGAAGATTGGTAAAGGTGAAAAAAAAATAGAAAGAATAATTCAAAGAAAGTATCAATTACCTCAAGAAGAAATTTGCCAGAGTAAGCCTAGATATCAATAAAATGGTTAGTGAGGACTAAAACTTATCAATGGAAGAAGTCCATGAAATTCCTTAAAAATTTACTATTTAAATAGCTTCATAGTAAAATGGGATCAAAAGGCATGAAAGACTAAAAGAATACTTCAAAGAATAAGTGGGTATCCAAAAGCAAGTAAACAAGATTAATGTTGGAATGCAATAAATACCTTAATGGTAACTAGTCCTAGATACCATGATAATGATTCACTAGGTTGAGATCAAGGTGACATAACTACATATTGAGGACATGACACAATAACCTAGAGTTGGCCAAGCTGAAGAATGCAAATTTAGCAATGTTAATAGCATGTAACTTAAGGCATAAGCTAGAAAGAAATTTGACAGCAATGTACATAATATATGAGTAAAGCATATGGACCATAATAAAGCATAGCATGACCTATATATTGCTAACACATAACTAGAAGAACTAAGGACTAAATATCATGATCAACAGGATGTAGCTGATAATTTAGTAAAGTGTATGAATGACTACCAAGATCTACAAGAACAAGTGAAATCCTTTAATATTGAAAGATATTAATCTATATATTAGTATGCTAAAGCAACCAAATTATTTCCATAGTTGCCATGTCCTTGAGAAGTATCTGTAACATCTATCCTTGCCAATTTGGCATGGACAGTAAATGATCCCAAGACTAATGAAGAGAAGTTGAGAGCATTATTAAGTTATTTCCATATGAGAAGACTTGCAGCATTAGGGAAGTAGCCTAAACAATAACTAATGGAGAAAGAAACATCACCTCCAAGCCTATCATGAAAACATGCATCAATTATTTTTGAATATCCTACAATGTTTGTGATTTTTGTTATATGTTCAAATGGTTTTGTCATTTTTTACAATATACTCAAATCAAGGATGTAATGTGATACTATAGTAGAGTCAATCAATTAGTTATTTATTTTTTTGTTACAATGGTTAGTTGAATTGCCTATGCAATTTTATAACAAATTCTATTCTACTTTTGTTGAACTCAAAGATGAGTTTTTAGTCATTCATGGAGGTATCATAAATAGTTTATTGGTCGAGTATCACATTGTACCTATGATATAATATGCTTTAATATGATATCATAGTTATGATGTATTGCGATTTAGTAACACCTATAAATACCAACCAACCATCACACTTAATGCACCTTTTTAGTCTAAACTCGATTTTTTTCTTGAATCTAGAGCATGTTTGTAAGTACTCATAGTGTGATCTAAAATAGTTGTGCAATGTCTTTATTTGGATGGAATGTAACTAGATACATTCTATGGCTAGAAATAAATAAAGATCGAGATTGCTTTTGATCATTGTAGGATATCACTTAGCATAGAATTTTCTTTCCATTTTCATTTTCATTTCACATGTTATTTACTTTTCCAATTCAATTTACATTTTTATTGTATGTTAATATTTTGATGAAATAAGTATGACTAGTTTTAAGTGTCTAGTAGTCAGTTCCTTGATAATCACAGTGGAAGTTATACTAGCGTAGGACATGTACTATAAGCTAGAGCCAAATGCTTATCACCATTAGAGTAGTTTAGCATTTATTTTCATTGTTTCCTAGATTCATAGAGATAATATTCAATTTACAATGTTTACTTTAGCAATACAACATCCAAATAATACCATTGCATCATATATCTCACTCTAAGTTAAACCATATGCTTTGACTAACACTAGCTCTAGTGGGTAGAAAATAATCAATAATGTTAACATTAACTTTCTAGAGAATGTATTGTCCCATCCATATATTAGGATATGGTCACATGAAATGCTTGTGTGATTTATATGGTTGGGCATTGGGAACACATTTTGCTCATTAATCGTGATAGGAAATGTTTCCCATTGATGTTACGACTAAAACAAATTATTTGTTGTTGTGACCAAGAAGGGTAATTTTCAATTAACTGGTAGTTGGCCTTTTAGTAAAAAAAAATTAAATAAATAAAATTTGAAAAACCATTAAGTCTTGGAGCTTTAGCATTTGCTAAAAAAAAAAGTTACCTCTTTGATTTCTTCCATGGTAATTTTTATTTTAAAAATACTTAGATGTGCTTTAGTTATAAGATGAGAAAGATGTATACTAGAGTTTTGAAAGTTTTCTTGCTAAAATCTTAAAAAATAAAATAGATGAAAATTGATTTGCTTAAATCTATTAATAGTATTTGAATATGTAGTAATGGAATAATTTATATAAAGTGATTCTAGTTTAGGTACTTGTCCCTTTCTTTTGAGAAATTTAAAAAATTTCTTTCAAAATTCATTTTCAATTTGAAGCTAAGGCATTTGACTTTTAGTACAAGCACTTGTAACTTCAAAAGCATTCTAACTTTATTTATCATAATGAGCTTTAGCTAGGGTTTTTTATATTTCAAAATCAAAGAAATTTTGGTCTAATAGTATTATGAATTTTATAAGATCTTCAATTTGATGATTTTACTTAGTAATTTTTTCCAAATCATTTTGTATAATTTTTCCACTAATCAATCCAACTATACCAGTAGGAGGTCATTTTTGTACATTTCTTAAAGACTTTAAAATATATTACTATCAAGTTCTATAAACATATTAGCATTTATACAAAAAATATCCTCTTTCCTAAAGGAAGAAAAAGTAATCCCTAGTAGAAAAATATGAATAGGAAAATGGTTTAATAAACTAGTATTTGTATGCACTTCTACTGTTCCTATAAGTATCCTAAAAGAAAAACATTAGAGATATAAAATCTCTCTAGCCAGTAATAAACTCTATGATTTACTTTTTAATAAATACATCAAATATAAATTTTCCCATTTGAATGATTAGAGAATAAAGAGTTAATATCAAAAAGACTATTTTTATCTAAATTGACACTAATATTTCTTTTTTAAGAAGACATATCATGAGTAAGAGCACTATGCTTATAAAAATGACTTTCAACCATATTTAAATTATATCCAATGATCCAAGGGACTTGTAACATAGAAAAAAGTTCTTTTCAATCATTTGATTAATCTTTTGATTAATCATGTGGGTAAATATTATAGAGAATGAAGCCTTCTTTTTTACATAACAAGTAATCAAGATTGTTAAAGTTACAATTTGAAACTTTTCTAGTCCATTTTTTATTAATTAAAATAACAACACCTCTTTTTTTTAACTTCATTATTAGCAAAAAAATGTAATTTTTTAGAAATAAATTTTCCAATAAAACTAATATCATATGCTAAGATTTTAATTTCTTAAAGAAGAACTAATATAAACATATTTTGGTTGGAACATTTATATAGCAGAAGACATCTTTGAAAGATAACATTTTTGTCTAGTTTCTAACTACCATTAGAAGATGTATCTAATCATAGAAGACAATTGTTCAGAGTACATCAAATTTAGTAGAAGACATCTTTAAAAATCTCTCTAAATCTTTTGTAGGATTTGGCAAAGTCTAGAGAAAGACAAAAGACATCTCTTATTCAAAGCACATAAACTTTAATAGAATACATCTTTAAAAATATCTTTGAATCTTTTAGCAAAGTCTAAAGAAAGATAAAAGACATCTTTGGTTCAAAGATAAAATTTTCAAGTGACAGAGTTTCTTTAGAACCACACACACATGCACGTGCACATGTACACATACACATATAGTTAAAGAAATTGGAGAAACGTAGGAGTTTCCCTCCAATTATGCATGGCATGGGTGCATACACATACACACACATTGATGAGTGCCGAGGTACCCCTACACTCAACCATACGAAACGAGCATAGCACGCATGATCCGGTCGAACTCCATAGACTAAATGCCTAAATGCCCCATGGAACACTTGGGGTTAATCATTCGTTGTCTTCCCAGACTTACTCGTTGTTGTCACGGTGTATGGTTAAGTAAGTCCGAGGTATATGATTTTTATGGTCTTTTATGGTTTTTCTCCTATGCTATCAAGGTGAATGGTTGAGAGAGCTAACTAACTCTAACTAAGGACTAAGTCTAAATTAACTAGCGTCAGCATCCATTCCCACTTACCGTACACACCCTGAACTATGCAATTGTGGCTACCAAA
>MNCI01017403.1:759692-816457 GCA_015680685.1 Gnetum montanum
TCCTTAGGTGGTGAGTTGCTCTTATGAGAAGAAGGCATTTTTAACCGGTGTGCTAATTTACTGTTATATAATTTTTATCTTGATTAACTCGAAGGTTCGTTAAGGCTCACAATGATGTGAGTGAGATCCCTTATGTTCTATTCAGTGCACAAACACTTAGTCCTTGACAATGGTGCCAATGATGAGTGGCGAGGTACCCCTACACTCAACCATACAAAACGAGCATAGCACACGCGATCCGGTTGAACTCCGCAGACTAAATGCCTAAACGCCCCATGGAAC
The DNA here is from genome assembly GCA_015680685.1 of Gnetum montanum. NCBI lineage: Eukaryota > Viridiplantae > Streptophyta > Gnetopsida > Gnetales > Gnetaceae > Gnetum > Gnetum montanum. Next base: position 759,975 of record MNCI01017403.1, read on the forward strand.
ACTTGGGGTTAATCATTCGTTGTCTTCCCAGACTTACTCGTTGTTGTCACGATGTATGGTTAAGTAAGTTCGAGGTATTTTATTTTTATGGTTTTTCTCCTATGCTATCAAGGTGAAGGGTTGAGAGAGCTAACTAAATCTAACTAAGGACTAAGTCTAAATTAACTAGCATCAGCATCCATTCCCACTTACCATACACACCCTGAACTATGCAACTGTGGCTACCAAATGCTAATCGTTACTGGGATCACCACACGTAACACACATGCTCAAAGTGGTCGTACTGAGGCACTTAACTAGCCTAAACATGATGAGTAGCCAATTCCTTGACTATCCGTACACATCTATAGATGCTCGTAATCAAGTCGTACTCATCCCCCATTCTAGGAGTTGAGGGTGAGAGAGACTAATCGCGATGAGTAGCCGATTTCTTGATTAGCCGTACACATTCGTCAATGCTTGTAATCATGTCATACTCATGCCGCGCTAATGCAAGTAATAAATAACATGTAATAAACCTATTCCATGCACTATAAGGTTTATCCACAAAGCTCGTCTTTATTGCTGTACACAACTTGCGTTTAGGTACAAAGTTGCTCGAATAAAGATCTGTTCACTTGGGGACTCCTACTGCAGGCACATGGAAAATATTCTATCTCTGGAGTGATCAAACTACCAGAGTTTCCCTACTTTAAGGCTAGGATGGGAAATAAGGGGAGTACCGCCTCTTATTTATAGATTTTGCGGCGGACCACGATATCGCGTATGCGAGATCGCAAGGGACGATGCGATATCGCATGGGATGCATTTCACTCCAATTATGCATAGCAAGCTCTAAGGTTAATCTTTTTTAAAACCTTCAAATTAATTTTTGGACTATAATGCTCAATCAATCAAATTGCTTGCTATGTATTCAACATCCTATTACTCTACTACTATGATCTATGAGAGCTATGCACCTACACTAAATTCATCCACACACACATGAAAGAAATAATTATTGATGGTTAAATTAATTGGAGAAAAGTAGGAGTTTCACTCCAATTATGCATGACAAGATTTAAGGTTAATCTTCTTTAAAACCTTAAAATTAATTTTTGGACTAAAATGGTCAATCAATCAAATTACTTGCTATGCATTCAACATCCTACCACTCTACTACTATGATCCATTCAAGTTATGCACCTACACTAAATTCATATTTAGCTTCTACTAGGTTTTTTGAGAAATAGGTTCCATAACCATTTACATTATGATTTTATTATTTTTGTTATAACCAAGGTTTAATTATGTCATATTATTCTTGCCCTATTGTGGACTTCAAATTGTAACTTGTATTGGATCTATATATTTGAGAAAAACATGAGGAATATGAATTTTTAGATTTACTTTCTTATTCTTAATTTGTATTACTTGTTTTTCTTAGCCTAAGGGTCAATGGTTGTGTCATTTCAACAAACACCATAAAGTATATGAGGTTGGTTGGTGGATTCCTAAGTGAACTCATAACTTGTATTTTTCAAATCAAAAGTCTTGCCACTAGGCTAACACCTTTATCATCCTTATCTTAGAAATCCTAGGAGATAAGTCATTCTCTATCGAGTACTCTTTTGAATTATTTGTGAAACTAAAACTAAGATTTTATAGTTACATCCATTGAGATCCCTTCAATCTATTGGACATGTTTTAGAATTCCTTTTTATGGGATTTTTAAAAATTTTTTTAACTCAGTGTTGTCATGTGTAATCAAACTTATGACCTAGGATTAGTAAGCCAAGACTCTTACTTGGGTTTGGGAAGGGGGGTGTTGGACCTCAAAAAAATGAATAATAATAATAATAAAAGTTAAAGTATATCATATCAATGAAGAGATCGTCTACAAAAAAAGCCCAACAATTTTGGAGATGTCTTTTCACGTTTTTATCCTTAAAACCAAAATTAAAAAACTTTCCCTCATGGTAGGAAAAGAATCAAGCCTTGTCCTTTTTTAGAAGTGCCCTCAAGGATTTCACTTCTCATTAAATGGTTTCTTGTAAAGAGAGAAAAAAAATATTTATAAAGAAAAAAGAAAGTATCAATTAGAAATAATGAACAAACAGCAACAAAAGATTAAAGGTTTTCACATCCTTAAGTCTCCAAAATAAAAAGAAATTAATACTATAAGAAACAAATTAATTGTTTAGCTGTCACTAAAAGCTTTTTTTCTTGTAGTTGTAACTAAAAAGTGATATCTTTAAGAATTGGACATTTACCTCCTGAAGAAAGATCATAGTTATGTCCTTATTGTTGAAAAATAACTACACACCCAAGCTTCCATATAGAATAGAGAACAAGCGGTTGAAGACTCTTACATGAGTTTACAATTATGAAATGAAATGAAGCTTTATTGCATCTAAAGACTCATTAGATATATTGGACAAATATTATATTTTCATGAAAGAAAAAACAAACTCTACAAATTGACGAAGTACCAATGGAGATATTAAAAATAAGTCATATAGGCTTTTTGCTTAACATTATAATGTTGTCTTAAATGAGTAGTCATAACACAAGAGAGAAACACGTGTAGTTTATCTTCAAGGGCTACTAATATGCACAACCTACAAATGCGCTCTTCTCAAGGGAGTTGAATCCATCTTCCCTTTTAATTTTAAGATGATAAGAACTTAAGCGAAGCTTGCTGATAGCATTGAAATACTTGATTGGAATAGGAGTTGAGAGATAGTGAGCTTCTACATCTAGTTTATTAGATCAAATGTGGAGTAAATAAAATTGCCTCTTACCTTCCATATTAGTCCACATCTATGTTAGAACCTTCTACTTACTAGTTGATGAATATGCTTAGGATTTTGTTGCACATCCTCCCAAGAGATATTCCATTTTCTCAACCATTAAATCCCTTAAAAATATCAACCACAATCTCATGAATCCTCAATAACTACTTTAGAGAATTTATATTACCTTGAGATATGCAAGCTATGAATGTATGTAATGAATTAGCATAAGGCTTCTACTTCTAAAGGTAATAAATCACATTCACATAATAACATTGAGTAAGGTTTTTGCATATTCACCTTTAACTCATTAAGAAGAAAAGTTTTTTCCAATCTTTTAATATCTTTCCAAAGTTTAGCATTGAGTCTAGGTTCCCAAACAACACATCCATACAATGCAGTAGGATAGATGATAATTTGAACAATTTATTTTTTTGACTTTTAAAGCCCAAAGGCGTAAAATCCTTGTACTTATTTTTGAAAGCATACAGAGGCTTGAAACCTCTTGCTATTTTTCCTTTGATGCACTTCCCACATATGTAATTGTTCATATAAATGAGACCTAAATATTTAAAAGAATATAATATTTGCACATTGGTACATCCAAAATGGATTTATAATAGTTATTCCTTGTATCCCAAATCATAAATTTAGTTTTATCTACATTTACTTGAAAATAAAATGAACAAAAATAATTTTTTAAAATTTGCAACATATTTTGTATGCCTTATGTAGTAGTGAAAATCAAGATAGTATCATCTGCATATAAAAGAAGATTCAGTTTTTGGGCTCCAATTTTGATAGCATGACTAACTTGCCCGTTGCATAACCATTCCTACATTTCATTAATAAAGATACCAAAGAGAGTTGGAGAAAGTGGACAACCTTGTTTAACTCTAATTTTTCTCTTAAATTGAAATTTTTTCATTGAATTGATATCGGTAATTTCAATAATCACTTTCTCATACAATCTTTGAGTTATTGCAATCAAATTTGAAGAGAGGCTAATAGATCATTGAATCATATGTTTTTGCAAAATTAATAAAATAAATAAAAATAATTATAACCATTATGAATAATATCTAAAATGTGAGTATTTTTATATATTCTATAATGTTTGTTAGTTAATGAGACATTGCTCACTTAGTTAGAGCATATAGCTTATGGTCTACAAGTCACAATTTTGATTCCAAGAGGTATGTTGACATACATGCTACTTGAGAATAGGTAAAAATATACATTCAAAAAGTTTTGTATCAAGTAGATAGCCGACCATAATAAGTCATCAAGTCATTATTTTTTAATCTTCTAATGGGAGTGTTGGAACCATGAAATAATTGTAATATAGCTACACCCTAAGATATATAGTCTAATTAGAACTTTATAACTCAATATTGCTCCTCAATATTGCCCCTCAATATTGAAGCCATGACTAAGAGCTTTCAAATCAAGAGTCTTATCACTAGGCTAAGACCTAATTGTTTTTTTAATCTTCTTATGCCTTGCATCTAGTTCACATTAAAGAATATACATTACTAATATAACATATACCACATGAGTAATCAATTTTGTAAACATTGTAAACATCATTTTTTGCTTACAAAATTGATTGTTCATGTGGCATATGTTATATTAGTAAATAATGTGTTAGCCTAGTGGTATGGCTCATCTTCATAACCCTAGGTAACAAGTTCAATTTTACTAGGTAGAACTAAGTTATAAACTTTTATAAATATTAGGGTGTACCTATGTTTCAATTAGTTGGGATTCCAACACCCCTACCCCCACCTTTGTAATTTTGTAAACATTACATTAGCTTTCCATTAGTGCTAAAAAAATTAAGTCTTTGCTATAGTTGGTTCACTTAAAAGAGGAGATGATGTAATGAAAATCATGGTTTTAATAATAATGAGATGTTAGCCTAGTGGTATGGGTCTTGGCTTGGTAACCCTAGGTCACAAGTTTGATTCTACTAGGTAGAATTAAGTTATAAACTTTTATAAATCTTAGGGTGTACCTATGTTTCAATTATTTTGGATTCTATTAAATATGATACAATCTTGAAATATCCAACTACTAATTTAGATATATTTATAATATATATTTATTATTGGACAAAAGAAAAGCCAAATTAATGAAATCTTAGAATTGATACACCAAGAAATGATTTTCATGTTGAAAAAAAAAAGAGAAAACTAAGGCTAAATAATTATTTCCTTGTAATTGTTGAGCCAATAACTGGCCTCTTCTATAAAATTCATGGTAAATTGTGAATATAGAGAAAGGTGCATCTACAAAAATTGAACATCAATCTTCCTATAATTTAAAATTTCAAGAACAAGTTTTTCTACTACATTAAAAATAATGTTACCAAGAAAAATAATGGTGAAGAAGCCATAATTCAATGTGTTAAAAACATTCTAAAAAAATTATTATTGAAAGAGTTCAACATTCATTATCATTGTCATCCTAGCCTTATCATGACAAAATGAGGTCCACACAAAATTTAAACATTGAAAACTACATTTATTTTGGTCGAGAGGCCAACACATCTAGTGTGACGGTGGGTGAGAGAGGGTTGAAGTTTGTTGACACCATAATATTTATTTTCACATAGCCAAGTCAAACACAATGAAATTGAAAAATCACACGGCTAAGTAAGCCACCATGTTAGACTCAATGAAATCGAAAAAAAATAAAAAAGAAGTCATTGCCATGGCCAGATTCTACCAATGCAACCATGTAGTGTAGTTGAACATTTGATGGCACACTCGGGTGCCAAAATCACCATAAACACCATTGGGTGCTCTAGTGGTAGCATTGACATCGTTCGGGCATACCTCGTGGGTGCCAGAATTGCCACGAACACCATCTAAGCCTATAAACCCAAACGAGGTAGTGTCCATGGGCCCATCCATCCAAGCAACCAACCTACACAACAAGGCTATCGAGGTGGCCATGGATCTCCAGGATGCACTATCAATCAGCCTTGGCATTTTCATCGATTGTGGCTAGATGAGTGTGGTTTATTTTTGGATACTTCTTATTTCATTTTGGCAATTTCTAATTTCATTTACATTTCTAATTTTGGTACATTCACAAAGAAATAGGAAATCTCTAATTTCATCTTATCATACCTATTTAGTTGCCATTTTTCATTTAGTAAGCCTTTGAAAATTTTTGATTTGAGAGTTGTAATTCATGAAGCCTTGGGAAACTTCTATTTTGGTTTCCTACAACCTGTCTTCAACACTACCTCATATAAGCCTCCAATGTATTGAATTTTTGTTTGGTAGAGACACAACATTTGTTTCAACTGTAACCATTATCACAATCTATCATGGCATCTCCTTCAACTGTAGCTACTATCCTAGTCAAGTGGGGTAGGAACATGCTATACAACTGCTATTGTCTCACTAAGATAGGAAGGTATGATAGTGAATCAAAAAGGGATACATCTTGCAAGAAACTATTTTTCATTCTCCCCCTTTTGCCTTCATATTTTATTGTTACTTTGGTATTTAATAATTTCTAATGTTTTTGTCAAGGAAGCATTTAGTCATTATTGTTGTTGCATTTTTATGGTGCCAAAACTCCAAAGATTTCAACCGTGTCCACGCCTACTCAGTCTTGCTTGACTTGTAATGGTTGAATTTCTTCTTCCACAATATCTATGCATTAATTACAATGCTTACGTTGTCTATGCATCAATTACAATGCTTTCCTTCAATTCTTCTCATCATATTTAATTTTTATAAGCATTTGTATTTTTTAATTTGGTTATAATGATTTCTTATTTGAGCCTTATGCCATAGTTAATGTTAATCATTGCATAAAATTGAAATCTTAATCATATGCCTATTTTAATATTTTAAAACAAATATTTAACATAGGTGTATGATTGGGACACTTTATAAAAAGCATTTTTATTTTTTATTTTGGTTGTAATGATTTGTTATTTGAGCCCTTTTCCATAGTTAACCTTTATCACTACATAAAATAAAAATCTTAATCATACGCCTATGTTAATATTTCAAAAAAAATATTTAACATAGGTATATGATTTAGGCATCTCATAAAAAGTGTTTGTATTTTTTATTTTGGTTGTAATGATTTATTATTTGATCCCTTTGCCATAGTTAACATTTAGCACTGCATAAAATATAAATCTTAATCATACACTTACGTTAATATTTCAAAACAAATATTTAATGTAGGTGTATGATAAAGGCACCTCATAAAAAGCATTTGTATTTTTTATGTTGGTTGTACTGATTTGTTATTTGAGCCCCTTGCCATAGTTAACATTTATCACTGTATTTTCCAATCCAGCAATTGACTGAGAACATATCTATTATTTTCACTTTTAAAAGTTCCTTTGTTAATAATATTTCTTGTTTTCATGTATCTAGACATTTTATCATGCTATCACAAAGGTATATTAAGTACTAGAATATTCTCTCAGTTAATTTGCAATCTATTGACTTGAACCAATGACTTTATATTTGCAAATATGAAGACAAAAAATTAAATATACATATGCATAATTTGAACCTATTACAATGCTATAGTGACTTTCTCCTTTAACACTACCCGTTTCACTCATATTTTTATTTTTTAGGATAAAGTGCCAAAAGGGCNTCGTTTCACTCATATTTTTATTTTTTAGGATAAAGTGCCAAAAGGGCAAAACACTCTAGTCACAAAGTTTGGATAGGTCTATTTCATGAATCCATTTTGGTATGGCACTATTCATCATTGGTTAATTGATGAGTGGCGAGGTACCCCTACACTCAACCATATGAATATGAGTGTTTCATGCACGATCCGGTCAAATTCCAAGGACTAAGTGCCTTTGTGCCTTTGTGAAACAATAACAAGTTGGTTAATTGTTGTCTTCCCAAACTTACTTATATGTCACGGTTGTATGGTTAAGTAAGTTTGAGGCATATGATTTTTATGGCTTTTATGTGTTTTATATCCTACGCTAGTAAGGAGGGGGAGAGAGATGACTAAGTAACTAATTTAATTTAACTATTCATTAGCTAAGTTCTAATTACTCTTAACACTAGTATCCATTCCCACTTGCCATACACATCCTAAACTAGTGCAATGCTGCTGGGATTACCAAATGCTAATCGTTACTGGGTTACTAAGCGCTACACGCATGCTTGAAGCGGTCATACTGAGTGTAATTAACTAAGAAAGTTGTAAGGTAAGAGAGATCATTAATTAACTAGGAAAGAATTAATTAATAATTAACACTAATTAATCTATTCTGTATGTTGCAAGGTTTGTCATAAAGTTTGTCTTTATTGCCTTACACAAAGTGTGCTCAGGTACACAATGCTCGAATAAAGATTCGTTCACCCTATGACTCCTACTGTGGGCACGCAGAAATAATTCTAACTTTGGAGGGAAGATTGGCAAGAGTTTGGCTAAGGGTCTAACTTCTAATATGGAAACCAAGGGTGTTGCCTCTTATTTATAGGTAAGGAGGTAGGCCGCAATATTAGGTATTCAACATTGCATGATTGATCTGATATCACGGACGCGATATCGTGGTTCATCATACCCCCATGACTGAATGAAAACTCATCCTCAAGTTCCTTACAAAATATTGGGAAGGTATAGGATTATTGATTGAATGATCATTAAGGGTGGAATGTGGTGGAATGGGGTGGCAAACTCAACATGCCCATTGAATGGATCAACAGTACAATACATGATAGCATTAGTGTTCATGACCATAAAAGTGAACATTGTACATAAATGACATCTAGCATTATTTGGCAGCTAGAAGAGAAGGGGAGAGAGAGAGAAAAAAAAAAGAGACGTGTTGTTGCCGATGCCAAGATTGCAACCTTTGTTGTTTATCCATAGCCACGTCACCAATCTTGCTCCTTTCATAAGTGTTCTAGTTCTGGTCCATCCTGAGTGTTTCCTCTAGGCCTAGTCTATTGTTGTATGATCACCATATGCACACACAACACAGTCACAAATGAGAAAGGTAGATATATCAAAATACAATTGATACCTTGCCTCGATGTAAAGTGCATTGGTTGAGTTGTGGTTATGGTAGATATTGATTCTGAAGTTTTAACACTGGTGACTACCTAATGTATAGGGGTTAGGAAAAATGGAAAAAATTTTGTGTTTGAGCCCCCATGACTAAGAGCGAACCTCCGGTAGCAATAGGATGGAAAAAGATAAGGAATAAAAAAAGGTGGAGAAAAAGTAACAATGGTAATGCCAATAAAATGGATGTCATGGATGGGGATGAAACAAAAATTTTTGATTACAGGAAATTTTTTAAGGGAAAGAAGTTAACAATTGCACCGAAAAGGAATGTCAGTGGGTCCTCCCCAAAGCAGGCTCATGCCCTTTGATGCCTTGACAAACCCACAAACCAAAGAGTCCATAGGCTCTAGGAATTTCAGTGGGAAGCAAGAGTTAAAAACCTACCCACAAGAAATTACCATGAAAGAATAATGCATCAACTAAGATACAGACTAATGATAAAATCAATAATGAGGTGAGAAATGGAAAAGAAAGGTGGAGAGGAAAGAATGGAATGGGAAACCAAGAATAAGGTTGTGTAAAGTCCCTGGTGTGTTTCATGGTTAATGTGACCAAGTAGAACTCATTCCAAATCCAGGTTCAACAATCCACATTTAGTGACCTCGCATCAACACATTTGATCAACCCATCCTCTTGAAGTAACAAGAATGCCTCTACAAAAAGTCACCACCATTTTGAGGAGAGTGAGATGGAGAACTAAGAAGTGAGGAAGGGCCTTAGTTAGAGGGAACCTTCAGGCATGGGTAACATGTCTTTCTAGTGCCATAACCAGTGTGTGTAGCCTAATTTCATTATTGTGTCTAAGGGGTGTGCTTTGAATTCTCACTATTTTTTTGTGTCTTTTACGTGAGAACCACACTATGCAAAGTTTATTTTTATGTACTCAACTTCTGGTGATTTGATGAATGGTTAGAAAGGTGGAAAACCCAAGCCAAAAGCATCCAAGCACTTAAGAGAATAGCCAGAAAAAATGCATCAAATCCCTTTGAAGTCACACCCTTTTCATCCCTTGAGTCCTTCCATAGTTTGAGAAATACCTAGCCATCAATTCGTTAATAGTTTTATTAGAAAAAGGGACATGTATAGTTCCAAGCCAAGGGAGACCATAGCTAGTGTGTCCAAGGAAAGATTGAATGTTTTTGATAGTTTTGGGTTGATGGGTGATTCCTTGGATAACTTTGATTTTTTTAGGATCTACCTTTATCCCTGCATGTGAAATTTTATGTCCAAGTAATATGCCTTCTTGGACCATCAAATGGCTTTTTTTGCTAGTTGAGCCTCAGATTAGTTTCTACGCATCTTTCCAGCACTTGCTCTAATTGGTCCAAGGCTTGATCAAAACTTGCTCCGTAGGTGGAGAAGTCATCCATAAAGACTTCCATACCATTTTCTTTTTGTTGCTGGAATATGCTTAGAAGTAAGCACTGAAATGTGGAAGGGGCATTGCACAAGCCAAATGACATTTGTTTGTATGCAAATGTTCCCCAAGGACTAGTGAACGTTGTTTTGGCTTGGTCTTCTAGGGCTATTTGTATTTGGTTGTATCTGCTATATCCATCTAGAAAACTATAATAGCAATGCTCTGTGATTGTGTCTAAGACTTGGTCAACAAATGGGAACAGAAAGTGATCCTTGAATGTATCCTAGGATCTATTCCAGTTAATTTTGGATATGACTAGGTGAAGGATTTTGACCACTTATTTATTACCTTTAGCAGACTATCTTTTTGTTGCAAAGCAAGTTTCACGGTGATGATTACTGATTTTCCATTTTTAAGGAACGTGGATTCTATACTGGTGCATAATGGTTTTAGCTCTAGGGAATCTTATTTAAATTTCTTGGGAATTTCCAACTTCCCCCAATTGATGTTTTCTAATTTTGGACTAGGAAGTTGGTGGTGGACTTATTCTAATGCATCAATGCTATCTATATAAGTGCAAGTCAAACCCTCAGTTAGTTCCATGCATAGAAGTGAGCTACTTTCTTGATTAGCTATCAGCCACTAGGTGTATTCTTATCTTGTGGTTGTTGCATACAAGCACGTTTGTATGTTGATCATTTGTGCATACTGATTGCATGTAGGCAATGTTAAACTTTGCACAACCCATGATCTCTGCACACAATTGCACCCTGTGTCAATGTATGTGATGCATGGAACTTTCTTCTTCTCAATCTTTTTGAAAGTATTTTCCTTAGATATTTCTAGGGAAAGATCGGGGATACCTAGGCATGCATCGATAGTGCTTAGCCATGCCCTTCCCATTATGATTGGGAAGTCCCCCTTATTTTTATTCACTTGGATCACCAGGAAGTTAGCTAGATATGACCATTCACAAATAGTGGTAATAATGCCCTCCACTAATCCTAAGGGAATAGTGAAGGACTGGTTGGCCAACTCTAAATGGACGTTTCTCTTTTTTAATGGAGGTAGGTTCCAGGCCTTATGAATTTCTTAGGATATTAGGTTGACATAGGAACCTGAATCCAAAAGAGCTTTGCATGGCTCATTCCCAGCAATTTATAGATATATTACGGGACTCTCAGGATTATAGAATTTCCTAGGAAGGTGGCCAACTTTGATCCAATCAGTAACAACATGTGTTAACATGATCGTATGCATTGAATATGGTGTTAGGTTTGAAGGGGGCTCTAAAGCTTTTTTTGATATAGAGGCGTTCAAAGACTCAGCCGCTTGGGATTGCAAAGGCTTGGTTGGACTATTAGTTCTGAAAGAAGATCTTTTTTTTATACAGTTGTTAGAACCAACACTAGGTTGAGGATTAACAGCCCTTGTGGCATTGCATTGCTGTGGCTGAGTGAGGAGTTCTCCTTGCATTGCTGGAGTAGGTGGTAATGGAGCTATTGGTAGGAGAGATGTGGTCGGATTGGAAGGATGGTACACTTGTGGAATGTCACCCCTAGGAGAGGGAGTCCTATAGTATTTTTAGGCTTGGTAGTGATGCTAAGAACTAACGTGATCGATAGAGTCATGTGGAGAGATTGGGTGCTACACATAATATCCATAGGGGTCAGGTTGCCAGTAAGGATAATGTTGCCTTGGTGGTGGCATTTCCCATGATTGTGGGTGTTGCCACTATTGATGTTGTTCAATTGGTTGTGGTGGAGTTCCACTTGGATAGTATGTTAAAGGATGGTGGAACTGCCTTGGGTTACCTTGGGGGTAAGGTAACCATCGGGATGTTTGTCATTTGTTTAAATGTGGATTAAGTGCATACACCCCAGACTCCTGCAAATGTAAGATCATCGGGCAACATCCCTTAGGATGGTTGTATTGACATATCTCACATCCACTATCATCATCTATATCTAAGTCCACAACCTCTTCAATAATAACAACTTTACCCTTACTCTTGTTACATGCATTTTTTGCTTCTCTCTTTTTCCTTTTGTCATGATCACTACCTCGCTCCCTAGACTCCTCTACTACTTTGAGAATAGTTTGAAATCTACTATCCAGGGAGTCCCACATTTGGTCTACCTTTTTCGATACTTCTAATTCTAACTTTTGAATAGGCAAGGTTTTCCTATTCATCATCTCTTCGAGTGGTGACTCTTTCTCATCCTCACAAAATCTTACTTCCTTCTTCCAGAGGGAGTGGATCTCAGTTATATTCTTTTGCACTCTCTCTATTTCATAACTCACCTTCTTCCTTAGCAACTTGCTCCAGTAGCCTATGAATTTGATGGGACCTAAGCTTGGATAACCTCCCTTGGGCATAAGTCCCGAGGGTTCTTCTTGTTTCATGCCTAAGCCCATCTATGAGATGGCGTAGTTGATCCCGTTGCGAATAACCATGGCTAGGACAATGATGTAATAGTGCATAATAGTGGTGCATGGCAACATCCAAGGGTTCATAACTTTCTTATTTCCATCCTTGGATTTTCTTTCGTAGGTTAGACACCTGGGAGTACGTTTGGTACTTATTGTTGAATAGCTCTAACATAGTACTCCACTTACGAATGGATTCTGGTTCTAAGGACCGATACCAGCTTTTAGCTTCTTTTATTAGTGTCCATGGGAACAACTTAAGTTTTTTCCACTTGTTTTCTATGTTTTGCAAAGCACGCGCATCATGAAATGCTTGTAAGTGATTTTGAGGATCAATGTGATATCCTCCTTCAAATCGTGGGATGTTATTCATGTCTAACCTCTTGATCCTATTATCTTTTTGGTGCCTTGTTGGAACTCTCACAACCTTAGTAATATCTAGCATGCTTTACATGGTGAGTAAGGTTTCATCATGATCATCTCATTCGTAGCGTATATGGTGCCTACGCGGTTCACTACTCTCCCTTCTTCTATGGCATGATTCCCTAGATTGCCCTCGTCCTCTGTTTTGGTTGTCTCGTCTGTGACTTCCACTTTGTTTGCCCTTACCCTTATGAATAGTTTCCCTATGGCTACGTCCAAACATAGAAGGAGAGGATGGAGGAGATGATGAAGGTGAAGAAGAAGGAGAACCACCCCCATTATTGTGTCTACTACCTTCTCTTCGGTGGTCTCTACTTGGATCGTGATTGCGATTAGAGTGTCCACATTTGTCATGTGTCTTTGTTCCTTTTTCAAACACTTTGTGTTTGTTGGTATTAGCACCTGGGTTGTGAATAGTAGAATGAAGGTTCTGATACATAATCCCTTTGCCAAAGTCAAGGGGAGGAACATCGTTATGTGGGCAACTACTTGAGGTAGGCTCATCACCCTCAATTTCGCTTAAAACATGGGGGGGCATCCTTAGATCATGTTCCCTTCAAGGACTTATGGTGTCTCTCATGTTGCAAATCCCTTTGACGTTGTGCTTCTGTGGGATGATAGTCTCTCAAATCATAGCCTTATGCAATGTATTCTGCATGTAAGTGTTGCATGCCTATTCGTGTGAGAGCATGAAGAAGCATACTTGGAACTGAACGGTCAAGAGGTACTTTCTAAGTCATGCCAACACAATTGTTTGTCTTGGTGGAGAATAAAGGTGAAGTTAGGTACATATTTATTAGGATGAATATATATCACACAAAACGGTTGAGGAATTGGTGGATCAATGTCATGTGTTTCCTACCATTGATTGTTTCTTGTGTTAGTCCTAAGTGGTAAAGTGCATTTGTGCGAAGAAGAAGATATCTTGTCTTGTTCAGTGTGCAATGTACTATTATTATTTTTCTTAAGCAACCTTAAGGATTTTTTCCAATGATGTAAATGATTTCCTAAGTTCTACTTAGCACACAAACTACTAAGCCCCCGGCAATGGCGCCAATGATGAGCGGCAAGGTACCCCTATGCTTAACCATATGAATACGAGCGTTTCACACATGATCCGGTCAAATTCCAAGGACTAAGTGGCTATGCACCCTTGTAGAATAATAACAGGTTGGTTAATTGTTGTCTTCTCAAACTTACTTGTATTTCATGGTTGTATGGTTAAGTAAGTTTGAGGCATATGATTTTTATGGCTTTTATGTGTTTTATATCTTGCACTAGTAAGGAGGGGGAGACAAATGACTAAGTAACTAATCTAATTTAACTATTCATTAGCTAAGTTCTAATTACTCCTAACACCAGTATCCATTCCCACTTGCCATACACATCGAAAACTAGTGTAATGCTTCTGGGATTACCAAATGCTAATTGTTACTAGGTTACCAAGCGCTACACGCATGCTCAAAGCGGTTGTACTGAGTGTAATTAACTAAGAGAGTTGTAAGGTAAGAGAGATCATTAATTAACTAGGAAAGCATTAATTACTAATTAACACTAATTAATCTATTTTGTATGCTGCAAGGTTTATCATAAATTTTATCTTTATTGCTGTACACAAAGTCTGCTCAGATACACAATGCTCGAATAAAGATCTGTTCACCCTATGACTCCTACTGTGGGCACGTAGAAATAATTCTAACTCTGGAGGGAAAAATTGGCAAGAGTTTGGCTAAGGGACTAACTTCTAATATGGAAACCAAACACGTTGCCTCTTACTTATAGGTAAGAAGGTAGGTCGTGATATCAGGTATCCAACATCACATGATCAATTCGATATTGCGGACGTGATATCGCAGTTCATCATTAATAAAATATATTAATATGTTTGCATTGTTTAGGGCATCATTACTTATATTTTAAGCTTCATGTTTATAATTAATATACATGATTGATGAATGATGAGTAGACCCTGTACCGTCTGAAATTGTTGGTCTTCGGCTGGAAGGAAACAGAAACCAGAAGATCTCCAGACACACACAGAAGACCCTACCTTCGCTTGAGGGAAAGCTAGAATTAATGAAGGTAGAGTACCTTGAGTGGTCTGCATGCGGATCAGGCAATGATTTCCCTGAACGTACACCGAAGTGCTATACGCTGAGTTATACATAAACAATGTAACCGATGTAAAACGAGGCGTAAATGGCGTAACTGATGTAAATGGAGCGTAAACATACCAGAGTGTAAATAGTAAACATGCAACAATAAATGGAAAACTGTAATAGATTTTAGGAAGAAAATGCAGCAATATTATTGCAAAGTAAGAGTTACAATGCACCGGTTTAACGCAGTTGTGGCTTTCACACAAGGCAGACGAATAGCCCCGGTGGATGCAGGGATGACAGTGTGCTAGTTCAAACTACAGGCACAACGTAGAGGCTGTATGCTCAGCGTATAGGGTTGAGGTCCAGCGTACAAGGTTCTTTGCTCTCATTCTTAGCGTCTCTGTTTTTCTCTCTGGTTTGCTCAAATTTGCCAACCCCGATCTAATGAAAAATTGGGGTTTTTATACAGGTTTAGACGTTAGAATCGGGTTGGGCGACACGTGGTGCATTGAACAGATGCGAAAGAATAAAACTTTACAAGTATACAACATGCTGCATCTACTGAGCGTATACGTTGGGCGTATACGCTGTGTCTGGTGGACGTAAACTCTAGGCGTATACGCTGGATATGTAGGACGTATGCGCTAAGCGAATACGCTGTATATGCTGGGCATATACGCTGAATGTGCTAGGCGTATATGTTGGACATATAGACTCTAGGATGCATGATGTGGACACCTGATGATTGCTCTACCCGTGTGAGTTGATGCTCTGTGCCAAGTCTTGCTCTGCAATGCTGTTTCCATGCCGTATTCGGGGATTGCATGCCGGGCGTATACATCAGTCGTACAGGCTGAGCATACTTGTGAAGTGTGTACGCTGGGCGTCTATGCTGGGCATATACGTTGTGGATGTGTACGTTGGGCGTATACACTAAGAATGCAAACGTTGGGCGTATACGCTGTGGATGCAAACTTGGGCATATACGCTGAAAACGCATACTTAGTGAAAACTAAGTATGTTGAACTCCGAAGTTGCCATTTCTGATAGCAGATGTTGTCATGGTCGTCAGTGGGTCCCAGGGAACTACTCCTTGTTGAGTTCGACTTTGCTTGAAGCTATTTGTGGTGCCCTCAAGCTTCAGCCATGCTAGGGAACATCATGACTTAGCTCGATTCTTGTTGGAGAAGTACTAAGCTCAAAATTTTGTGGTGTTTCATTGGCCCCTCTTTGTTGACGCTTAGAGGAATCAACCCGAGAAGCGTCGACAAAGAAATGCAAAACACCACAAGCATCTTGGTACGAACGTTGTCCATTGGCACCTTGGCTAGATATCATCGTACCATATTCGGTAGTACCTAGGATTGGGGAAGTAAAATTTGTAGCTGGATAGGGACATGGAGATTGTGGGGATTGAGAACTGACCAAGGGATTGTGCATGGTAAAGGAGATGCTTTGGTGTGTATCATGTTGATCTTTATCAATAGCCATTGTTTAGCAGACTCAAAATCAAAACATGAGATGTGCGTCCTTTGGCCGAATAAGACTCTTGGTCAATGTCCAAGAGGACTTGTCGGAAAAACCAAAGCCACGTAATGATGCTTTGCATTCTTTGGAGAAACAGGGCCCTTGTTTAGTGTTTTAGGGGGGAGCCTATTGGTGGAGAGCCAAAGCCATGAAATGGGATGTTTCTTAATTCTTTTAGACATCAGTGTTTGCTTTTGAGGCAACTACTGTCCCGTCTTGTGTTTTATGCGGGAAGTGACAACACTCTTTTTTTTTGTGTTCTTCTGCTTATGCTCAAATATCATGTTGTGGCCATGTTGTGGGTTGCAGCCGCTTAGGAGTGGAGCGATATGCAATGGTATGTTCGATGTTTCGGGCTATACTGGATGTGTTTGGGATGTAACCAAGTATAAGGTGTTGAGGGATAGGTGGGATATGAAATGGGGGATGTACTAGTGAATGGCTTGATTAGTCTTGTCACGTGCACTATGAACAACGTCTCACCTTGCTGCTTATGATGAAGTGCATTCTTGTGCGAACACCTCTGAGTGTCATCCTGCAAACAAAACTCTAAGAAGACAAGAAAACCATGAGTGCGTAAGCAAGCTTATACTTAAACAGCTACTAATGAAACAAAGGCAACAGATGCGATTTCAGGCATTGTATATGAATGGTAGCAATGTCGTTAGGATCAGCCGATGGTGAGTGATGCAGCGATTTTGATGAAGTTTGAATGAAACCATTGATTGAGGAACTAAAGATAAAATTGCTAGTTTATAGTCCTAGTAGACTATCATGGGTTAGTTTTATGTCATGACCCGTTGAACATTGCTCGTTTAGCATCGTGGTGAACGGTGCATTGCCAGTTTCTAGTCTTAGCGGACCATGAAGAGACAAATCAGTTTATAGTCTTAGTGGACTCTGGTGAATGCAACTGTGGCAGTTTACTATCATACCAGATGGGTGCTAGTTTATTATCATTGCGGACACTGTGTGGTATCCTTTTATCGTCATGATGCCAGGACGAGTTGTGGTATCAGTTTTAAGTCATGATTCCAGGACTGTTCTATGGTATCAGTTTACCGTCATGATTCCAGGACGAGCTGTGGTATCAGTTTATAGTCGTGATGCCAGGACTCACACGTACCTAAGCCTGTACTCAAATATGGAACAGTTTCAAGAATAAGTGATTGGTCGAATTTGCAAGCTCATGCCCTTCCATATCAGCTAACTTGAATGCTCCGTTGTCGTATGCTTTGGTGACCAAGTAGGGCCCTTCCCAGTTGGTTGCGAATTTGTCCGGGTGTTCCCGAACGACTTTGAGTACAAGGTCACCTTCTTTGATAGGGTGCTTATGAATATCATGCCGATGGCGTTGTCATTGTTGTCTTTGATACCATTCAATCTGATCGAGTGCACGTATGCGTTCCTCCTCCACCGAGTCCAGGTCAATGATGCGCAAGTCATTATTTTGCCCTTCGTTGAGGAGTCCAGAAAGTGTGATCCTTAAAGATGGTACCTATAATTCCAGAGGTAAAATAGCTTCTGAACCATAAACAAGACTATTATGCATTTTACTTGTTGAAGTTTGATGTGTAGTACGATATGCCCACAATGTGTATACCAACTGTTCATGCCATCTTCTCTTGCTTTGGGTAAGCATCTTTTTAAGTATTGTAATGATGGTTTTGTTTGTAGCCTCTGCTTGCCCATTTCTTTGAGGGTAGTAAGGGGTTGAAAATGAGTTTTTGATCCCCAGACTTTCACAGAAGGTTTTGGTTTCAGCATTGCTGAATTGTGGCCCGTTGTCAGTGATGATGGTCATGGGGATGCTAAAATGGGTCACGATGTTTTCAAGAATGAAGTTGCACACGTGTTTAGATGTGGTCTTTTGAAGGGGAACAGCTTCTAACCACTTCGTGAAATACTCTGTCAAGGTTATGATGAAACTATGCCCTACAGAAGATGACGGTGTTATTGGTCTATTAAGGTCCAACCCCTACTTTTGAAAGGGCCACATGATTTGCGCTGTATGCAACTCATTTGGTGGGACATGGATCAGATTACTATGTTTTTGATAGGTATTGCATGTTTTAGCCTTGGAGAGACAGTCATACTCCATGTGTGGCCAATAATAGCCTAAGCATCTTATCTTTGTTGCCATTTCTTTAGGTGCTATCTGTCCTCCGCATAGCCCATCGTGTACTTGCTCGACGATTGTTTGGGCATCGGTGCTACTAACGCATGTTAGCAATATGCCTTCATAGGATCGACGACACAAGGTGTCTCCTACTAGTGCATATTGCTTAGAACGCTTTCGTACCGCATCTTTTTGTGCATTTGTTAAGTGTTGCGGTGTTTCACCATGTAGAAGCTACTCTTTTATGTCATCATACCATTCTATCGCGTGTGTTGTACTAACAGATGCAATTGGCAATGTATCAAGCGTATCGGTTATGGGTTTCACACAGCTGATTATGGAGCTTGGCAATGTGTGGAACATGACAGGGGATATGTTTAAGGCTAATGTGGCCAGTGCATCTGCGATGCTATTGTCATTTCTGGAGACATGTTGCACATCCATGTTTTCGAATCATTTCATTAAATGTTTGGCTAAGTCACAGTATGGTTGTAAATATTGCTCTTTGCATGTATAAATGTCTGTGACTTGGTTTAAAACCAATTATGAATCTCCCCTAACCACAAGTCATGTGATGTCTGAAGCTAATGCTGCCATGAGACCTCTAAGGAGACCTTCGTACTCTGCTATGTTGTTGGTACAGTGAAAATCGAAACGATAAGCAAAGGGTCGAATCTCCTTGTAGGGACAAGTGATGACGGTAGTAGCACTTCCTCCTCGAGAGGTGGATGCTCCATCAAAGTTCAAAATGGCTTCGTAGTCATCGGGTATGATGGCTATTGCACTTACATTTTCGTCAGGGAATTCTGGCTCTATTGTTGCTTGATCGTGCATTGGTGATGTGGTCATTTGATTTGCTATGGATTGACCCTTAACTGATGATTGTGCTATGTAATGTAGGTCAAACTCAGCTATCAGGGATTTCCAACGGGCTATTTGACTTGTCTCATAAATGTTTCCTGTGATGGCTCTGAGCACATTATCCTTGCAAATTATATTGACCTGGTTATGGAAGAGGTAATGTCGTCATTTCTTTAAGGAAAAGACCAGGGCTAAACATGACCTCTCCACCTCATTATACCTTTTCTCATGGGCAATTAGTGCATGGCTTAAGTAATAGACAAGGACTTCAGTTCCATCATCTTGTTTCTGGCAAAGCATAGATGCGATTGACGAATCCGAAGTGGCAAGGTAGATGTAAAATGGTTTATCATTTTGAGGTGGATAAATCGTGGGTAGTTGGACAAGTGCTATTTTAATATTGTCAAATGCTTCCTGGCACTGTGGAGTCCATTCAAAATGAACATTCTTGCATAGCAAGTGGTTCACGGGTTTCAACTTGTCTGTTAGTTTTTCTATGAAACATCTGATGAACTGTAATATACCTTGTAGACCTCGAAGTTCGGTAAGGTTGCGAGGTGGTTTTAATTTTGTTATGGCCTTAACCTTATCGGGGTCTACTCATATCCCTACTTTCGAGGCTATGAATCCAAGAATTTTTCCTGTATTGACTCCGAAGACACATTTCTTTGGGTTAGGTCTCAATTCATATTTTAAACAACGCTTTAGTACTAGGTCAAGATCTTGTACATGTTGTTCTGATGTCTTTGTTTTAACCACAATGTCATCCACGTAGTCATTGAGCGAGTGTAACATGTAATCACTAAAAATGAATTTCATCGCCCTTTGATATGTGCCCTCAGCGTTCTTGAGACCGAAGGGAATCATTGTGTAACAAAAGATTCCCCATGGTGTCATAAAGGTAGTCCAGAGCTGATGCTCCGGGTTAATGCGTATTTGGTTGTATCCTGAGAAGCCATCCATAAAAGATAACAGGGCGTGCCCAACAGTCGAGTCAACAAGTTGATTGATACTGGGTAGGGGAAAATCATCTTTTATGGTTGCAACATTTAGATCCCGGAAGTCAATGCATAAGTGAATGCTTCTGTTCTTTTTCGGGACAATGACCATGTTGGATATCCAATCGGCATAATCGACAGCTCGAATGAAACCAGCTTGATAAAGTTTGGTGATCTCATTGCGAACTACCAATGCCATCTTAGGTTTAACCTGTCATGCCTTTTGCTTCACTGGCCTCAATTTTGGATCAAGGATAATATTATGCTGGATGATTCGAGGATCTAACCCAGGCATGTCAGTGTAAAACCAAGCGAATGCTTTCAAGTTGTTTCAAAGCACATCTTCTATGTTTTTGGCTAGTTGAGGTTGCAGTAATGTACTTAATTTTAATATTTTTGTTTCACCATCAGGCATAACGATGGGGGTTTCAGTCAACGGGTCTTTGGTGATGTTTTCAGCTTCTATGTCAAGAGATTTTATCATACCTTTGTGGTTATCTAGCGTTTGTTGTGTCGAGGCTATGAGTGTGTCTTCCGTTGATGTATCTAAGTTGATGGAGTTTATGTTGATTTCTCTTATGATTTTTCCATATGGTCCATTGATGATTAATGACGCGGATAAATGCTGACAATCCATTGGGCTTGCTCTTACCAATAAACAGAGAGCAGAATGAGCTAATAGGTATTGTTCCATGTTCTCTGGCAACTTAAATCGTGTGTACATGCATAATGGTGGTTTATCGTCACACCGGGACGCATGGTAGTTTAAGGCCTTACCGGGCCGAAGGGGGTTTATATGTGGCAGTTTATGGCCTTGCCAGGCCGTGATGGCATTTTAAGGCCATACCGGGCCGAATGTTCACTGTAAAATTTGCACAGGAGAGTCTATGCCGAAATGTTCAGTGTGGGCTTTTGAAGTTGGTTTACGAGGGAATCAGCATGTGGTAGTATTTTTTTTGTTTTATATATATATTTTTTGTATTTTTGAACAAATTTAACTAAAATGAGTAATAAATAAAATAAAAAAATAAATAAAATGTAAGGCGGTGGCGGTGATGGCGGTGGTGCTCGACGCTATATATAGCGCAGGGGTGTTATTTGTGAGCATTGTGAATTTGAAGTAAGCGTAAACCCGACGCGTAAGTGTAGAGACTTGGCGTAAGCGTAGACAACCAAACCCCAGCGTAAACCTCCAACTCCGGCATAAGCCTAAACTTTCAACTCCAGCGTAGAGGCTCAGCATGAACGTAGGGGTTCAAGCATCGGCGTAGAGACTCAGACCCTAGCGTAGAGGCTCAATGTGGACATGAGCGGTTTCGATCCTCAGTGTTAACCTATCGATCCTAGCGTAGAGGATGCCAAAATGGGCAAGGGCAAGGATGTGGAAGGCTAGGGGAGGAAGGGGCCTGCTCTGACTTTCGCGGAGGAGAGCGAGGCCATGCTGTAGTGTCTGCCCAAGCCGAGGGTTCCATCATGGCTCAGATCGTCACACAGGTAGCCTCTAATCCTACCTCTGTTAGTTATTTTCATCGGTACATATTATTTGGCATAGACGATTTTCGTAGCATAGAGAGTTTTAGTAGCGTAGATAGTTTCTGTAGCGTAGAGGGTCTCTATGGCGTATAAGGTTTGTAAGCTGAGTGTAGAAGGTTTCCTTAGTGTACAACGTAGACAATTTGAATAGTGTGTAGCGTAGAGGACTTTAACAATGTTCAGCGTAGACGATTTTATCAGTATGTAGCGTAGATGATTTTCACAGCGTATACGCTGACTATTTTCACGGCGTATACGCCGAATGTTTACACAGTTCTGCGTGAACTGTTTGCACAGCGTATACGCTAAAGGCTTTTACGGCGTATACGCTAATGATTTTCACAGTGTATACGCTGAGCGTAAACAGTTTATTCTACAGTGTATACACCGTGTTAGGTAGCGTATACACCGAGCGTAAACAGTTTTTGACAGCGTATATGCCAGGTTAGGCAGCGTATACGTCGAGTGTATACGTCGAGCATAAACAGTTAGTAATTTTTCTAAGTGTCTGCCTACAATGTGAAATTTTGTTTTTCATCTCATTTTCATGTATGGCTAATTTACCATGGCATTTTGGTTGCTTGCAGGGACACTAAACCTTTTCTCCTGGTAGTTGAGCTAGTCGGAGTACTAGCATGGTTTGGCCCCATTGAGGCCGATGAACCTACCCCGTATCTGACCATTGACAACAATGGAGTATGGTTTAGGGAAGGGGCATGTGAATTCCTTGCCTTCATCCTAGACAGATTTAAGGTGGTGGTCTGGTGACATTTGAGCGAACAAGTGGCACGGAGCGTGCTTGAGGCCATGTTGCCGGGAGCTTTGGAGGACGTAGTGATTTTTATGGAGGATATCGATGAGGGGCCGCTTGTGATCGAGGATGGTCCCTCTGGCAGGCCTAGGTCTACTTGCCTATTAGCATGTGTATGGCCCCTATTGCTGCAAGGGCATGATTATCTCAACAGCACTTTGTTTTTAGCTGCACGTGCGCACACGCTATTCCAGAACCCTCCTGGCACAGTGTATCGGGTAGATAGGTAAGATCGTTTAAACTTGTTGTTTCCCTCTTTTTTTTGTCCCTTCCCAACGAAGGTAGTGAAACCAGAACAATGTGGCTGGACGTGCCCATGAAAACGGTTACCCCTGAAAGGACTACGAAGGTTAGTCCATCTCATACTTGTNTGGTTACCCCTGAAAGGACTACGAAGGTTAGTCCATCTCATACTTGTGGACCATTTACTTGGACAGAGATGCCAAGTAAAATGGATTTTGTGGCTGGTATCACTGAGGAGGTTGTTGAACGCATTTAGGAAGCCCACCCTGAGATAGGTATAAATGTTCTGAGTTTTTTATAGCTTTAGAGTTTCACATCCCTTTTTTTTGTTGTTTTAGCGTTTGTTCTTTCCGTGTGTGTAGGTGCCAAACTGAGGTGGGATCCCTTTGAGATAGTTAACATTGAGAGCTTGCCCACACTATCCCCAGAAGTTGAGCAGGTGCCAAGGCTAGTTTATGATGAAGTGGCAGAAGGCCTTGTACATAAAGCCAAATTGCTTTGGACTTGTAGGCGTTCCATCGAACAGTTGTGGTTGTAGGAGTTCCATCAGATTTATACGTGAATTGTAAATTGAGTGATTTGAGTTGTATTGAACGGATGAATAAAATCAGTTGACTCTTGTAATTATATATCATTACATGTATATATATATATATATAATTTTTTTACTTATATTCTTTTGGGTTTAAATGTAAACACGACATGGGAATATAAAATGTTTTGGTTTGTTTTTGTGGTTTAAGTGTAACGCACGGATGTAATCATAAGTAAGACTGTAATTACGAGCGAAAGATAATTGCAAAAAGGGAAAACATGGCAATGCAAGAGTAAATTCGAACATTGAATTGGAATCTGAAAAAAATAAAAAAAACGAAGTAGAAGTGGTTGATCTAGTTTAAGGCCATTTCGGGCCATACGCACTAGTTTAAGGCCATTTCGGGCCATGCGTAAACATGAGAAGTTTCAAGTGACCTAGGTTGATTTCTTAGGTGACCGATCATTACTGATCGTGGCTAGTTTTATGTCATTGCGTACATGATAGTTTAACATCATTCTGGACTCAGGATGTAGTTTAATGTTGTTTTGGACGATTTGTAGTTTAATGTCATTTCAGACTTGGAATGTAGTTTAATGTCTTTTCAGACTTGTTGTAGTTTAACGTAATTTCGGACAGTTTGTTGTTTATTGATTTAGTAATTTTTTGATTTTTCTCATTTTAACATTAGGAGTAGCGTTAGCGGGTATGATTTTATATTTAGCATCCCCATCGCTGATCACGTTGAATGGTAATTCAGCCCAAGGGACATCTGATAGAATTGTTCCCGCATTAGTGTTTTCTTGTGCTTCTACATGTATTATGATTTCTGTGTCAGTTGTGGTTTCTAAGTGAGGCTGCATATGTACAATGTCAGGCCCGGGTATTTCTGTTTTGGGTGGATTTTCCTTTGTATCTAAAAGGTTATCGCCTACTGGCTGTTATTCATTTATATCGTGTTGTATAGGCTCTTCGAGCTTAACCTCTGAGCCTTGGTCTATGTCTATGTACGATGAGATGATGGGTGTAGTAGCCTCCCCGTGTATGATGATTTCACCACCTTCATAAGGCAGGTGAATCTCTTGGTGTATAGGAGAGGAGACTGCTTTGAGTTGGGCTAGCCAGGGCCTTCCTAATATTAGGTTGAACCCTGGCATTTCATCGATTACCACAAAGTCCACGGATGTGGGGAATTGATCGCCTACTATGAAGTTTAAAGTCACGGTGCCTTTGATTATCACGCGTGACCCGCTGAATGATTTCAAGCATGTGGTGGCAATTGGTCTGATTAGCTTTGTGAGCCTGAGTTGTTCGACGATGGGATATGGCACTACATTTGTGGCAGCTCCATCATCTACATGGACCCTATGTATCTTGAATTGGCTTACTTGTATTGTTATGAACATAGGGGCTGTTGTTATCTCTTCTGTTTTCTTATCCACCTTGATGTTATCGTTGTGGAAATTTAATGGCTTGGAAGTTGACCCTTGAGGTGAGTACATTACCGCATGAATTGAAGGTTCATTTGGAGGCAAGTCCTTGCTTACTGGGATAGATGTTAACATGCGCACCAAAGCTTCGCGATGTGTTTGAGATGTTAAAACTAGGCCATATAAGCTTAGTGAAGTATTCTTTTGTTTGAGAGCTTGCGTGACTTGTGTTAGGGCTGTTTCTAGGTCTCTACTGTTGGGCACATGTTTATCAGCTGTGACTTGGTCCATTGGGCCCAACAATTTTATTTCGTGCATCCTTGGTTTGTCGTTTTTGCCCGAAATCATTGATTTGGGCGTGTCATGTCTTCTGGATGATTCACCCTCAAGGCCTGTGTTTGGCGTATCGTTATGTGGTGTCATGAGTACTGCATTTAACGGTGTAGGTTTAGGAGGTCCTAAGGCTAGCCGTTGACACTCCTTTTCCAAGCATTCACGTGTAAGCCTGTCCACTAAGCGTTCTCGTGTGTGGCATGGGGGTGCAGTTGGTTTCAGAGCCTCAGGTTGTTTTGGGATTCGTACTACGTATGGAGTTGGGCGGGGTTGCGGTTGGACAGTTGTATGCTGTTGAGTGCCAGGTTGGTTGGGCAACTTGACGACATAAGGTCTGGGTTTATTGTGTGTCTGCGAAATGGAGGATTAGTGATCACTAGGACATTCGAGTGTCCTAATGACGTAGGGGGCTGGTCTAGCTGGAGGTTGTACCTCCGTTGTTGCGACCGCAGGTGGTACTCGGACTACGTAAGGGGCAGGCCGAATAGGAGGTGTTGGTGAGTTTGCGGTAGTGACGGCGGGAGGTATGCGCACCACGTATGGTTTTTCGCATGTCGGGGTGTTAGAAGCTGCTACGGTAGGGGGTACTCTGACAACATAAGGCTTCTATGGTGAATATGATGACTGAGGCACTGATGTTTGTACAGTGGGAGGAATACGCATTACAAATGGTTTATTAGGGGTTTGCTGCTCATGGTCAGAATAGACGGTGTTAATGCTAGGTGTTTCAGCTTCGTTATCAAGGTAGATCGTGTTAATGATGTACAGTGCCTCTTTGGTATTTAGAGGGTCTTTATACACACCCATGGCCTGGTTTTTTGGTTGAACCAGGTTGGTCTCATCAAAAGTGATTTGACCCCCATCGATCATTCGTTGGATGTCTTGTTTTAGGATGAAACAATAATCTATGCCATGCCCGTTACGTTGGTGATATTCGGAAAAGTGGTTTATTCTAAAGCCTTTTGGTACTGGAGGCTCATCTGGCGTTGCTAGGCTTGGATTCTGGATCATGTCTTTGGATAGCAACAGGGGATAACTGTTTATGTTTCATTAATCCAGCCTTTAGGAGTTGGTCGAATAGTTGCGACGGCTTCATAGGCAGTGGCGTGTATTGAGAGGGGTCCTTCCTCTCGAAGTTTCTTGTACGGTTTGGTGTTTGGTTCTGTGATGAGGATGACTCTGGTGCGGTTGCGGGAGTGGGTTTAGCGTAATTAGTAGGGGAAACAGGCGATTTGCTTTGTTGTCCCACATTTGCTTGTTGCGTTTCTGCTACTGCCGCTATAATTGTTTTAGCCTTTTCTTTATCTTTTTTACTGTGTTGATTCTTAAAGGCTAAATACATAGGATCGTGGCTATTTTGGGCCACCTCCTCTATGTTTTTAATCTGTACAAAGGCTTGATTGAGGTTACGCGCATTGAGATAATATAACTTGGATTTGAAAAAGTCATTAACAGCCCCCTTTAGAATGGTGAGGAGATACGTCTCTAGGATCAGCTCATGGAGCTCATTGAGAGCAGCACTCCACCTTTAAATGAATTTTTGTATGGGTTCTAGAGGTGCTTGTTTGACCTGTATAAGGCTGTCAAGGGTTGCTTCAGGTTTCAAGTTATACTTGAACCTGGTAACGAATTGATGTAACAACTCCTCTAGAGAAAATATCGAGTTTCTTGGCAAGGCCCGATACCAATCAAGTGCTCTCCCTGCGAGGGACATAGGGAACACTCGCAAAATGGCATGTGGCTATGCTTGAAGTAATGTGCATTCTAGTCTAAATGTTATAAGGTGAGCATTAGGGTCTATCTCCCCATTTTATTTAGTTAGCGTAGGTAATGATACATCCTTGGGTAATGTTAGGGGCGGAACCGAAGAGCTGATTGGGTCATTGTGATAAAAATCTACTACCTTCAGCTCTCCATTGGCGGCAGTCTTGAGGCGTTTGACCTCGTCGGTTAGTTCCTACATTAGCTATTTAGCGTCAACCCCATGTTGGACAGTAGGTGAGATAGCAGCTTGGGGATGTTATACGGTATACATGGTAGATTGTTGAGCAGTGGGTTGGAAGGTAGAAAGTTGGGTAGTTGGAGGTTGTACTTGCAGGCTATTTATAGTGGGTGGTACTAGGGGTAGCACATTGTAGGCAAGGGGTTGTTGTTGTTGGGGTTGTCCTTGAGGGATGTTGGCCAGTGGAATTGTGTGAGGTGGTATGTTGTAGTGAGGGGGTTGATGTGGTTGAGCACCAATCGTTGCCCATTGCCCAGTCATGTTTTGTGTAGGAATCCCCTGAACTTGTTGGGTTACAGCGGTGAAAAGGGCTTTGTGAGTTTGGATCCGGGGGATATAATGGATGGATGTAGATGCGAGTATCACATGCGGCATCCCGATCACTCGGGGCGGGAAGGTTGCCCCTACATTATGTTAAGGAGATTGTATTTTTGAGAATGGGGCTATTGTTGCAATAGGGGGAATGTCAAGAGGAAGTGTGGTATAAATCTTCATGTTCGGATTGGGCTGCAAACTCATCCTCCTCTTTCGGTTGAGGATTTACTACAGGCTGATCTAGAGACTAGCTCTTTTGCAGGAGGAGTTGTATGATGAGCTCAGAGTAAGGCTCTGAAAGGGGGATGATATCGTATGGGGAAGGAATGAACTCTTGTCCTCCCCTATAGAAAAGTTTGTATTGCTTCTTAACTTCCATTTCGGCTCGGTCCACGGCTAGGCCAGCTTGTATTTTCATGCATATGAAATTGTACTGGTCTTGAGTTATAATGTTAGACGATGGGTTCCTCCTTTGCAATCTAGGAGACCGGCGAGGCCCCACTGTGGGTTGTACCATGGGCTGTTGAATGACCATGGTGCCTACAAGGTCTGTGACCTGGGTGGTTGTAGCGGTGGAGTTTGTGGTGTTCATGATGAACAGTTGAGAATACGGTGTAGTGAAAGTGTATGAAACTGGTATACCTGGTGCAACGTAAACCTACGTTGGTGACGTACAGCGTATAAACTGGGTCTCAGTGTATAGGCTTCAACGACCAGCATATAATAATAGCGTATAGGTATACAACGTACAATGGCAGCGTAGGGAATCTACGGCGTAGAACGTACAGTGTATACGCTAAGCAACGTAGACAGCGTCAGCGTACAGCGTAAACAGGGTTTACAGCATACAGAGTGTAGCATATACTGACGGCAGCGTAGACGAGTCTATGACGTAGAGCGTGTAGCGTAAACTAAGCAGCGTAGACGTTGGGAGGTTTGCAGACAGGGTCAGCGTATACTCGATAGCGTAGATGCTGGGAATGTTGCAGACAAAGTTGGCGTAAGCTCAGCAGCGTGGACGCTCAACAGTGTAGACACTCAGAATGTTGCAGACAAAGTTAGCGTAAGCTCAGCAGCGTAGATGCTCAACAGCGTAGACGCTGGGAAGTTTGCAGACAGTAAGTTTTAGACTTAACAGCATAGATGTTGGGAGTTCTGAAGCACAATAAGTTTTAGGTAGTTTTGGCCCTCCTTCTAGCGTCAATTTCTGTACCGTCTGAAATCGTCGGTCTTTGGCTGGAAGGAAAAAGAAACTGGGAGATCTCCGGACATGCACAGAAGATCCTACCTTCACTTGAGGGAAAGCTGGAATTAAAGAAGGCAGAGTACCTTGAGTGGTCTGCACGTGGATCTGGCAAGGATTTCCTCAAACGTACATCGAAGTGTTATACGCTGGGTTATACGTAAACAACGTAACCGATGTAAAATGAGGCGTAAACAGCGTAACTGATCTAAACGGAGCATAAACATACCAGAGCGTAAATAGCAAACATGCAACAATAAATGGAAAACTATAACAGATTTTAGGAAGAAAATGCAGCAATATTATTTCAAAGTGAGAGTTCCAATGCACTGGTCTAACGCAGTTGTGGCTTTCACACAAGGCAGACGAATAGCCCCGGTTGAGGTCTAGCGTACAAGGTTCTTTGCTCTCGTTCTTAGCGTTTCTATTTTTCTCTCTGGTTTGCTCAAATTTGCCAACCTCGATCTAATGAAAAATTTGGATTTTTATACAGGTCTAGACGTTAGACTCGGGTTGGGCGACATGTGGTGCATTGACCGGGTGCGAAAGAATAAAATTTTACAAGTATACAACATGCTGCATCTACTGAGCGCATACGTTGGGCGTATATGCTATATTTGGTGGGCGTAGACCCTGGATATGAAGGATGTATACGCTGTATATGCTGGGCATATACGCTGAATGTGCTAGGCGTATATGCTGGACGTATAGACTCCAGGATGCATGATGTGGACACCTGATGATTGCTCTGCCCATGTGAGTTGATGCTCTGTGCCAAGTGTTGCTCTGCAGTGTTGTTTCCATGCCATCTTCGTGGATTGCATGCCGAGCATATACATCAGTCGTACAGGCTGAGCGTACTTGTGAGGCATGTACGCTGGGCGTATACGTTGAGAATGTAAACGCTAGGCGTATACGCTGTGGATGCAAACTTGGGAGTATACGCTGGGCGTATACGCTGAAAACGTATACTTAGTGAAAACTAAGTATGTTGAGCTCTGAAGTTGCCATTTCTGATAGCAGATGTTGTCGTGGTCATCAATGGGTCCTAGGGAATTGCTCCTTGTTAAGTTCAACTCCGCTTGAAGCTGTCTGTGGAGCCCTTAAGCTTCAGCCATGCTGGGGAACATCATGACTTAGCTCGATTCTTGTTGGAGAAGTACTAAGCTCAAAATTTTGTGGTGTTTCAGACCCTACGCCCAACCATACGAATCACTAAGCATTCACGTGTGATCTGGTCAAATTCCATGGACTTATAGCTTTCTAAGTACACTAATCTCTAGAAGTAAAGCTAACTATTGTAATTGTTGTCTTCCCAATTACACTTATGAAATGCAAAGATATGGTTAAGTGCAATTGAGGCATATGATTTTTATCATTTTTATGTTTTACATTTTAAGTTTCCTAAGGGTAAAGAATAATGTATAAAATAAAATAATTAAATTTCTAATTTAATTTAACTAGTTACACCTAACTAATTCTAACATAAGCATCCATTCCCACTTGCCGTATACATCTTGAACATGTTTAATGCTACTGGATTACTAAACATTAAGCATTACTAGGATTACCAAGCACTAAGTGTATGCTCAAAGTGGCCATATTTATGTGCTTAATTAATCACTATTTAGTCTAGCTTAATCTAGCTTAATTTATTATTTAATTACTTAAAGCAATAAAGGAAATTGGAAAAAACATTAAATGCATAAGTAAAAAATTAATCTATTTTGAAGTGTTGCAAGGTTTATTAGAAAGCTTGTCTTTATTATTGTAAACACTATGATGCATAGGTATAACAATGCTCGAATAAAGATTCGTACACTTTTGACTCTTATTGTGGACACTTAGAAAAATATTCTAACTTTCAAGTAAGAAAACTATAATATCTCTACTACAACTATGAGAAAAGATGTCATAAACACGAAGGGTGACTACATATTTATAGGAAAAAATAGACACTATGTCAATAAGGTCACATCAATGCATCAAATCCCATTTTGACGTAGTTGTGTTGATGAGGTCGTGTTAATAAGGCCACGTCGATGTAACCTAGAAAATGTGACTCATCATACCCCCATTGATGAGTGGCTAGGTAGCCCTACGCTCAACCATAAGAATATAAGCATTTCATGCACGATCTAGTTGAATTCCAAGGACTAAGTGCTTATGCGCCCTTGTGGAACAAGGACGGGTTGATTGATCATTGTCTTTCCAAGCTTACCTGTATGTCACGATTGTATGGTTAAGTAAGCTTGAGGTATATGATTTTTATAGCTTTTATGTTTTTATGTCCTGCTGCTAATAAGGGAGGAGAGAGATAACTAAGTGACTAATTTAACTTAACTACTCATTAACTAAGTTCTAACTAATCCTAACATCAGCATACGTTCCCACTTGTCGTACACATCTTGAACTAGTGAAATGCTACTGGGATTACCAAACACTAATCATTGCTAGGTTACCAAGCGTTACACACATGCTCGAAGTTGTCATGCTTGCATAATTTAACGATTTTCTTAATTAATAAAAATGAATTGCTATGCTAATAACATAAATGTAAAGTGCATAAAATAAAATAAAATAAAATAAATGCATAAGAAAACAAAATAAAAGAAATGTGTAAGAAAAAAAATCTCAAGTGCTCCAAGGATGAATCAAAGAGCTCGTCTTTATTACCGTACACAAGGTGTGCTTGGGTACAAAATTCTTGAATAATGCTCGGGTACTACAATGCTCAGGCACTTGGAAAATACTCTAACAGACTACAAGAGTTTCGCTACTTGACTGCTACTTGACTTCTTTTCAATTGTGCGCCTGGGCACTGTATTTATAGACTTGGGAGCAACTACTCTAATTATTAATCACTTTAATAATTAGAATAACTGCTCTAATAATTAGAGGAACCACTCTAATAATAACCACTCTAATTATTAGAGTAACTGCTCTCATCATACCCCCACGACTGAATGAAAACTCATCCTCAAGTTCCTTATAAAATATTGGGAAGGTATGGGATTAGTAACTAATTGACAACTGACGGTGGAATGGGATGATAGACTCAACGTGCCCAATGACGGATCAATAAGCATATTACAACATTATGGTGAACACTCATACATAAATGACATCCAAGCCTTTATTTGGTAGCTTGTAGAGAAAGAGAGAGAAAGAAAATGAACTGTGCTACCGCCAATGCTAAGATTGCACCTTCCATTGTTTATCCATAGCCACACCACTAGACTTACTTCTTTTGTAAATGCTCCAGTTCTAGTCCATCCTAAGTGCTTCCTCCAAGCCTAGTCCATTTTTTGAATGATCACCATCTATACACACAACACAACCACAAATGAGCAAAGATAGATAAACCACAATGCAGTTGATACCTTGCCTTGATATGAAGGGCATTGGTTGAGTTGTGGTTATGGTAGAAACTGGTTTAGAGATTTATCATTGGTGACTACCCAAGGTGTAGGGTTAGGCAATTAGTAAAATGGAAAAAATTGAAAAATTTTTACTAGGGCCCCCATGACTAAGAGTGAACCTCCAATAGCTATAATATGGAAAAATATGAGGAGCAAGAAAGATGGGAAAAATAACAACGAAAATACCAATACAATGGATGCCATGGATGGGGATGAAATAAGAAATGATTGATTGCAAAAAATGTTTAAGGAAAAAAAGTTAACAATTACACCAAAAAAGGAATGCCAGTGGGCCCTCCCCAAAGTAGGCTCATGCCTTTTATGCCCTGACAAACCCACAAACCAAAGAGTTCGTAGGCTCTAGGAATGTCATTTGGAAGCAAGAGATAAAAACTTACCTACAAGAATTCACTAGAGAAAAATAATGCATCAACCCAGAATGGACTAATGATAAAACTGACAATGAGGTGGAAAATGGGAAGAAAGATGGAGAGGAGATAATGAAATGTAATCCCAAGAACAAGGTTGTGTAAAGCCCCTTGTGTACTTTATGGTTAATGTGACTAAGTAGAACTCATCCCAAATCTAGACTCAAAAAAACCACATCTAGTGATCTCGCATCAATACACTTGACCAATCCATCCACCTAAACTAATAAGAATGCTTCCACAAAAAGTTACCACCATTCCAAAGAGAGCGAGATGGAGAAGTAGGAAGTGAGAAAGGGCCTTATTTAAAGTGACCTTCACGCATGGGTAACATGAATTTTTAGTGCCATAACTAGCGCTTGTAGCCCATATTTCTTTATTATGTCTAAGGGGTGTGCTTTGAATTCTTACTTTTTTTTCTTTTTTTGTTGTTGTTTTTTTTTTGTGTAAGAACCACAACATGCAAAGACTTTTTTTTATTCGCTCAGCTTCCCAATTTTTGAACAATGTTAGAATGGCAAAAAACCCAAGAAAAAGCATCCAAGCACCCAAGATAATGGCTAGCACAAATGCATTGAATCCCCTTGAAGTCACACCCTTTTCATCCTTTGAGTCTTTCCTTGGTCTAAAAAGTACCCAGCCACCAATTCATTAAAAGTTTATTTAGAAAAAAGGGATTGTATAGTTCCAAGCCAAAGGAGACCATAGAGTTGTATGGATGAGTGGACAGTGTGGACTCATTGCCTATTTTACCAAAAGAACCATACCTTAATATTAGCATCATAATTCAAAGGTAAAATTCAAACATTAGCAATCAATATGATATAATTCAATCCACCATCATGAGCACTTATTGGATGATGAATAAAAGTAAATCAAGTAAACAAAGAAATAGTAAAAACATGAATGATGTTGTAAAACAAAAATAAGAAAAGTTGGGAAAATGTGTAAAACAAAAATTCAAAAAGAATTAAGGGCCTAGAACGTTTAGCATAGGTGGCCATCTCCTCCATGACTAAGTTGGAAGGAGGAGATCCAAAATAGTGAGTAAGGTTGTCCATCAACAAAGGTAGCATGTGTACTGGCTGTCCTAAGCTCATGAAAAGGTTTGGTTTGTTGCACATTAACTAATAGTTTCTTGTTTGGGCTCTCTAGTTTGTATATTGTCATGGCGTCTAAAGGAAAAGTTGCATAAATACTATAAGGCCATTTCCATAGTGTTTGAAATTTAGTATGTTGTGGCACATGTGTGGGATTCTAGTAAAGAACCTTATCTCCCAGTTGATATTTAACTTTCCTAATCCTTAGGTCATGACATTGTTTATTGAATGCCTTGTGCAACTTGTTAGATGACAGAGTAGCTAATCGGTTTTCATCTACTAAGTTAAGAGTTACTAACCGTTGTTTTTGTGCTAGATTAAGGTCAAGGTTGAGGTCACATGCCATGGATAGTGTACAGAGCTTAGTTTGAATGGGAAACATTGGTAATTTACTATACACTAACTCATAGGGAGAGTAGGTTGTAGGGAGTTTCCATGTGGAGTGGTATGCCCAAAGAGCATCATTCAGTTTAGTGCTCCAGTCTCACCTAAACTTGCTAATGGTTCTTGTCAATATCTTCGTAATCTCCCTATTGGTAACTTCTACTTGACTGTTCACTTGGGGGTGGTATGGTGTAGTCAATTTATGCTAAACCCCTAAGCATTGCATTAATTTCTAAAAATTTTCACCTGTGAAGTATATACCATTGTATGAAATAAGTGCACGCAACATACCAAACCTATTTATGATTTTTTGTTAAATAAATTATGTAGCTGTAGATGATGTACAATCTTTAACAGCAGCTATTTTAGCCCATTTTGGTAGGTAATCAATAGCAATAGTAATGTAAGCTTTTTCTTTGGACATTGGTGTAATTGACCCCATAAAATTAATTCCCAAATGTCAAAGGGTTTTAACGGTTGAATCCATTGTTGTAGGCCCTCCATTCTAGTAGTCATTCCCCCATCACATTGACAATGCTCACAGGATTGGACGAAATGATGGGTGTCTTGAAATAATGTAGGCCAATAACATCCTGCAAGTAGGATCTTGATGGACATTCGTCTTGCAGCATAATGACCCCCACAAGGACCCTCATGAGTGTCTTGCAGAACTCGTAGTTAATCTATATCGAGAACACACCATCGAACTAAGCCATCGGAACACACTTTGTAAAGTTGCCCATTGATCTCCATAAAGTACTTGGCTCAATGAAGAAACTATTTTTTCTTCTTAAGGTTTAACTCTTGTGGTCTTTGTTGGGTGAGGAGATAGGTAAGAATGATATTGTACCAGTTTGTCTCCGTGGGTGATTGATTATTCACTACACTAGCAAAGAGGAATTCATCAGGGAAATGATTAAAAATTGGATACTCATCCTCTTTATTTTCCCATCGCAACTGAGATAAATGATCAGCAACTACATTTTCGGCGCCCTTGCGATCGATAATCATTAAATCGAACTCTTATAAGATTACAAGCCATCATATGATACAAGCGCTTATTATTGGCTCATTTATGAGGAACTAGATTGCACTATGATTTGTATGTATATATACTTTATATTCCAATACATAGTGTCTAAACTTTTCTATTGTAAACACTATAACCATTAATTCTTTCTCTATGGTAGTGTAGTTAATTTGTGCACTAGCGATACTTCTACTTGCACAGTGGATGTAATAAGGATGCTTCTAGTCATTTAACTATGTAAGTATGGCTCCTAAGGCATAGTTGGATGCATCAGTTATGATATAGAATGGTTTTGACCAGTCAGGAGCTTGTAGAATGGGTGTTTCTACTAGCTTCTATTTTAGAGTTTGGAAAGCTAATTCACATTCCCTAGTCCACTCAAAAAGTATGTCCTTTTTTGTTAATTCCACCAATGGTTTGGCAACCTTTGAAAAGTTCTCAATAAATCTCCTATAGTAGAGAGTATGTCCAAGGAATGACTGAATATCTTTGATAGTTTTTTGTTGATGGGTAATTCCTTGGATAATTTTGATTTTCTCAGGGTCTACCTCTATCCTTGTCTATGAGATTTTGTGCCCTAGTACTATGCCTTCTTGGACCATCAAATGGCTTTTCTGCTAGTTGAGCCTCAAATTGGTTTCGATACATCTTTTTAACACTTGCTCCAATCGGTCCAAGGCTTGATCAAAGTTTTCTCCATAAGTGGAGAAGTTGTTCATAATGACCTCCACACCATTCCCTATTTTCTGTTGGAATATGCTTAGAACTAGTCATTGAAATGTTGCAGGGGCATTGCACAAGCCAAAGAATATCTATTTGTATGGGAACATTTCCAAAGGATTGGTGAACATGGTCTTGGCTTGGTCTTCTGGGGCTATTTGAATTTGCTTATATCCGCTATATCCATCCAAAAAACTGTAATAGCGATGCCCTACTATGGTGTCTAAGACTTGATCAAAAAATGGCAATGGAAAGTGATCTTTGAATGTTGCCATATTTAGTAGCCTAAAATCTATGCACTCCCTCCATTTGCCTCCTTTTTTAGGCACAATAACTAAGGGGCTAACCCATTCGCTATCAGCAATGGGGTATATGAACCCAGCCTTGAGAAGTCGTTCGATTTCTTCCTTAACTACTTGCTTCAGCTTAGGGTTCAATCACCTCTGCAGTTATCTTCAAGGCATCATGAAGGGGTTAGTGTAAATTCTATGTTGGCATATCCTAGGATCTATTCCAGTTAATTCGTGATATGACCAAGTGAAGGATTCTGACCATTTATTTATTACCTTCAACAATTCTTCTTTCTGTTGAGGAGCAAGCTTAGCATTGATAATTACCAATTTTCTATTTTTAAGGAACGTGTATTCCATACCGGTGGGCAATGGTTTCAGCTCGAGGGGCTCTTGCTTAAATTTCTCAGGCATTTCCAACTTCCCCTAGTTGATATTTTCAAGGTTAGGACTTGGCAGTTGGCGACAGACTTGCTCTAATGCATCTAGGCTATCAATGTAAGTGTAAGTCAAACCCTTAGTTGGTTCCATGCATATGAGTGAACTAATTTTTTGATTAGCTATCAGCCATTGGGTGCCTTCCTATTGTGTGGCTACTACATACAGGCATCTTTGTATGTTAACCACTTGTGCACACTAATTGCATGCAGGCAATGCTAAACTTTGCACAAACCATGACCTCTGCATGCAATTACACCTTGTGTCATTGTATGCAATATATGGAACTTTCTTCTTCTCTATCTTTTGGAATGTATTTTCCTTTGATATTTTTAGGGAAAGATCATGGATTCCTACACGTGTGTTGATGGTGCTTAGCCATGCTCTTCCCATTATGATTGGGAAGTCCCCCTTACCGTTGTTTACTTGAATCACTAGGAAGTCAGTTGGGTACAACCATCTACAAATAGTGGTAGCAATGTCTTCCACTAGTCCCAATGGGACAGTGATGGACTTGTTGGCCAACTCTAGTCGAATGTTTCTCTATTTCAATGGAGGCAGGTTCCAGGCCTTGTACATTTCTTGAGAAATCAAGTTGATACCAAAACCTGAATCCAAAAGAGCCTTGCATGGTTCATTTCCAGAGATTTGTAAGTATATTAGAGGACTTCCAAGATTAAAGCATTTCCTGGAAAGGTGGCCAGCTTTGATCCAATTGATGACAACATGTGTTAGCATGACTGTATGCGTTGAGTACGGTGATTGGGTTAAAGGGGGCTCCAAAGTTTTGATTGATATTGAGGCATCTAAGGAATTAGCCACTTGTAATTGCAAGGGCTTGGTTAGACTGTTGGTTCTAAAGAGAGGTCTTTTCTTCATGTGGTTATTGGAACCAACAATAGGTTGAGAGTTAACAACCCTCGTGGCATTATGTTGCTGTGGCTAGGTAGGGATTTCACCTTGCATCATGGGAGAAGGTGGTATTGGAGCTATTGGTGTAAGATATGTAGCTGGATGAGAAGGATGATATGCTTACAGAATATCACCTCTAGAAGAGGGAGTCCCATAATACTTGTAGGCTTGGTAGTAAGGTTGAGAAGTGACGTGACCAGTAGAGTCACGTGGGGAGATTGGCTGCTGCACATAATATCCATATGGGTCAAGTTGCCAGTAAGGATACTATTGCCTTGGTGGTGGCATTCCCCATGATTGTGGGTGTTGCCACTATTGATATTGCTCAATTGGTTGTGGTGGAGTTCCACTATGATAATATGTTAAGGGTTGGTGGAACTGCCTTGGGTTACCTTGAGGATAAGGTAACCTTCAGGGTGTTTGCCTTTTGTTTAATCATGGGTTTAGTGCATATACCCTAGACTCCTGCAGATGTGAGATTACAGGGCAACATTCCTTAGGATGGTAATATTGACATATCTTACATCCACTATCATTTTTTGTTTCCGAATCCGCAACCTCTTCAATAATGACAACTTTGCCCTTACCCTTGCTATGTGCATGTGTAGCCTCTTTCTTTTTTCTTTTCTCACTACCTTACTCTCTAGACTCCTCTACTATTTTAACAACAGTTTAAAATCTATTGTCTAGGGAATCCCACATTTGGTCTACCTTTGCTAAAACTTTTGATGTCATCTTTTGGATAGGCAAATTTTTCCTATTCACCATCTGTTCAAGTAATGAATCTTCTTTATCCTTACAAAATCTTACTCCCCTCTTTTGGAGGGAAGGATCTCAATTATACTCTTCCACACTTTCTCTCTTCCGTAGCTCACCTTCTTCCTTAGCAACTTGCTCCAATAGTCTTTGAATTTGATGAGACCTAAGCTTAGATAGTATCCCTTGGGCATAAGTCCCAAGGGTTTTTCTCATTTCATGCCTAAGCCCATTCACGAGATGGCATAGTTGATCCCTTTGCAAATAACCATGGCTAGGACAACAATGTAACAATGCATAGTATTGGTCCATGGCGGCATCCAAGGGTTCATGTCCTCCTTGTGTCCAGCCTTGGATTTGCTTTTGTAAGTTGAACACTCGGGAGTATGTTTGGTACTTGTCATTAAATAGTTCTAACATAGTAATCCACCTACGAATGGATTCCAATTCTAAAGACTAGTACCAGCTTTTTGCTTCTTTAACTAATGTCTGTGGGAACAACTTAAGTTTTTGCTATTCATTCTCTATGTTCTGTAAGGCACACACATCATGGAATGCTTGTAAATGATTCTAAGGATCAGCATTGTATCCCCCTTCAAATTGTGGGATGTTGTTCATATCTAATCTCTTGATCCTACTATTTTTCTAATGCCTTGTTGGAATTCTAACAACCTTAATTATGTCCAACATACTTAGAGTAGCGAGTAGGGGTTCATCGTGATCGTCTCGTCCATGGTGTCTATGATACCTATGTTGTTCCCTACTCTCCCTTCTTCTATGTTGTGACTCTCTAGAGTGCCCTCATCCCCTATCCTAGCTATTTCATCTATGACTTCTACTTTTCCTACCTTTATTCCCATGGTCTTTTTCTTTATTACTGAGTCCAGATATTGAAGGAGAGGGTGAAGGAGATGATGAAGGTAAAGAAGAAGGAGAACCATCACCATGATAGTTTCTACTACCTTCTCTTCTACAGTCTCGGCCCCGATCATGATTGCAATCAGAATGTCCACCTTTATCATGAGTTCGTGTTCCTTTTTTGGACCCTTTGTGCCCATGGGTATCAGAACCTAGGTTATGAATAGTGGAATGAAGGTCTTGATACACAACCCCTTGGCCAAAGTAAAGGGGAGGAATATTGTTGTGTGGGTGATTGCCTAAGGTAGGTTCACCACCCTCATTTTCTCTTAAGACATGTGGGGCATCCTGGGACCACTTACCCTTCAAAGAATTATGATTTCTCTCCTGTTGTAAGTTTCTTTGACATTGTGCCTCTGTGGGATGGTATTCTCTAGAGTCATTGTCTTGCACAATGTATTCTACATATAAGTGCAGCATGCTAATTCATGTGAGAGCATAAAGAAGCATGCTTGGGACTGAACAATCAGGAGGTAACACTATGTTACCTTCTAGGTCTAGCCAATGTAGTTGTTTGTCTTGATGGAGGATAAAGGTGAAGTTTGGTATATACTCATTGGGATGAATATATACCACTCAAACTTGTTGAGGGACTGGCAGATCAACGTCATGTGTATTATGCCACCGATTGTTTCCTATTTTATACCTAGGTGGTGAGGCACTTTCATACAAAAAAAGAGACATACTTGTCTATTCAATGTGTAATGTATTCTTGTTTATTATTTTCTCAATCAACCCTAAGGGTTTGTTCCAACGATGTGAATGATTTCCTAAGTTCTAATTAGTGCACAAATAACTAAGTCCCTGACAACGGTGCCAATGATGAGCAATGAGGTACCCCTATGCTCAACCATATGAATACGAGTGTTTCACGCATGATCCGATCGAATTCCAAGGACTAAGTGCTTATGCACCATTGTGGAACAAGGATGGATTGGTTGATCATTATCTTCCCAAGCTTACCTATATGTCATGATTGTATGGTTAAGTAAGCTTGAGGCATATGATTTTTATAGCTTTTATGTTTTTATGTCCTGCTGCTAATAAGGGAGGAGAGAGATAACTAAGTGACTAATTTAACTTAACTACTCATTAACTAAGTTCTAACTAATCCTAACATCAGCATCCGTTCCCACTTTTCGTACACATCCTAAACCAGTGCAACACTGCTGGGATTACCAAACACTAATCATTGCTAGGTTACCAAGTGTTACACACATGCTCGAAGTGATCATGCTTGTGTAATTTAACGATTTTCTTAATTGATCAAAATGAATTGCTATGCTAATAACATAAATGTAAAGTGCATAAAATAAAATAAATGCATAAGAAAATAAAATAAAAGAAATATGTAAGAAAAAAAATTTCAAGTGCTGCAAGGATGAATCAAAGAGCTTGTCTTTATTTTCGTACACAAGGCGTGCTCGGTACACAATTCTTGAATAAAGATCCTTCCACACCAACCTCTTGTTGTGGGCACTTGGAAAATACTCTAACAGACTACAAGAGTTTCGCTACTTGACTGCTACCTGACTTCTTTTCAATTGTGCACTTGGGCACTGTATCTATAAACTTGGGAGCAACTACTCTAGTAATTAGAGTAACCACTCTAATAATTAGAATAACTGCTCTAATAATTAGAGGAAGCACTCTAATAATAAATGCTCTAATAATAACCACTTTAATTATGGGAGTAACCACTCCAATAATAACCACTCTAATAATTAGAGTAATCACTCCAATAATAACTGCTCTAATTATTAAAGTAACTACTCTAATAATAATCACTCTAATAGTTAGAATAATCTGCTAGAGTAATCGCTCTCATCACCCATGATTGAATGAAAACTTGTCCTCGAGTGAACATAAGGAGGACAAAGTTTCTTGCAAAATTTTGGGAAGGTATGGGATTATTTACTAACTATTGACATACACAAAAATAACACACATGAACATACACTAAGTGCCTGAGTGTATGGAATTATAATCGTTACAAAATTTTGGTGTTTAGGACATCAAAATTGAACACTAGGACAAAAATGACAAGGACAATTCCTTTGATGGCATGAAGCTAAGGAAGAAGTTCTAATAGTCCTAGTCATGGAGGCTCTTGAGGCTTTAAAGGACCTTCTCTTGCTTCAAGCACATGTAGTGGTTGAGGTAGTTGTGGTTGTCCTGCAGTAGTTGCAACTTCTAGTAGAAGATAGAAGACATCCAATAGTGCCTTCATCTTTTCCTTCATACTCTTGGGATTGTTCATGGTCCATGTCGCATTGTGAATGTGGATTGGTGTGGGAAGATCCCAAGGATCAGGCATTATTGATGAATCAAGAAGAAATTTTTTTTTGTTCAACATCAAATTTTTTTATTGCATTCTACAACTTTTGGTAGTCACTCATTCTTCTAGCTAGGTTCTTAGCTATAGACCGTTGATTAGTGAAGTGCTAGAATTTTACATTTACCACCTTAAGCTTACATTTGGTGTCATTATGATTCTTGAACTTAGCTTCATACAACAAGTACAAATTGACCACCTATTTCTTCAATTCAAACTCCATGTATTTTTTCTTCTCCTTGATCTACATCTCCTTGATGTGAATCTTTACCTTGTTATAGCCATTGAGCTCATTAAAGATAGGCTGCAGACATCACCTCCTTAGTTGAGCTACTAGAGGGCCTCATTAACTTTTGCCTTCATCATTTGGATATGTTTTTCATTGATATTTTTTGTTGATTAACTTGATCTCTATAGTGATTTTTGACTTTCTCAAATTTTAGGTGGCTACCTCTATTGCATCTTTTTGGCAAAGGGCCTGAACTTCCTCCATGGAGAGATTTTTTTTTTTAGCTACCAATCTCCTCAGTTTAGTGTTTACTCTGGCTAACTACTCTTGTTAATGGATGAAATCTTACATTTGCTACTTTTGCACATCAACATTCTGCAAGTGGTGATTTTCTACAGGAAAAGTGACATTTTCCTGATGAGTCTTATCCAAGGCCTTTTAGATATTATGCATGGTTACATTAGCTAATGATTGATCAAAGATCATTGTCTCCTTTACATTCTTAGCCTTCTTGAGATTTTCCTAAAGCTGTTAAAAATTTTCATTATAGGAATAGGTTAGTGTAGGGCTGAGAAATGTAGGGTTAGTCAGGTGAGCTCTTAATTCAGCAACCTCCATAGCCAAGCATTGGTTTTGAGCTTGGGCTATTTTGAGTTTCCCTTCCATGATAATGAATTTTCCCCTTGCTTCCAATAGTTCTAACTAGGTTGTAGTGATTGTATTCGAAAGATCAAAAACATTTGAAATTGGTTGCCCAGTTCCTGCTAGTTGATCTAGAAACTCCTCGTGTTGGGCTATGCTTAATCTACTGCTACCTATTCATGCAGATTTCTATACATCTCTAAGTGGAGACACTTCTGGTACAAACGTTGCAAGTGCAATCAATGCCTCAGCAATTCTATCAGCAAACACCTTTGCTGTTGTCTCCTACTCATGGTGCTCATCACCAAGATCAT
Source organism: Gnetum montanum (assembly GCA_015680685.1). Lineage (NCBI taxonomy): Eukaryota > Viridiplantae > Streptophyta > Gnetopsida > Gnetales > Gnetaceae > Gnetum > Gnetum montanum. The sequence goes on from MNCI01017403.1 coordinate 803,013, forward strand.
TGTCCCCTCATCCTCCTCCAAATGCATTCAATCTTGCAGGTAGCTTTCTTTGAATTGAGAATATTGATCCATCTCCCTTCATTTAGCAAATGGTCCAAGCCACTTCATTGAGGTGACTCATCACTTGGTGATACATAGATGGATCGCCACCACTCGTTCTTGCTCGCTGCTCCTGTTCATGCAAGAGCTACTTTTGGATCTTGCATATTTTTTCAAGGGTAGTGTGAGACTTTAACGTGATTTTGCAAGTGGATGGTGAAGGTGGTGCTTGTTGCTCCTCTTTGTTGGTTGTGGTAGGCACCTTGTCTTTCATCATTTTTTCCCAAGAGCTAGAAGGAGCATGCCTAATTGCATTGTTGGCATAGCGAACTATTCTTGCCCTTTTACATAATTTTTTGATGATGTAGGGAAAGTGTAGGGCCTTTCTTCCATGTTTATTTTTCTTAAATCACTTCTCTAACTTTAGATAGATCGACTGTGGAAGGTTTATAGAGAATTTTCCACTTAGAGCAGCACATGTATGGATGGAAAAGGTAGTCACCTTACTAGGCCTCACTATCATATTGAGGTGATAGGCCACTATCTTAAAATATATATGCTCCACCTGGGTAAGTGCATCATACTCCTTGTGATTCACTTCATAACATTGCTAGGTCCACTTCTTCCTTGCCTTTAGGTTTGCTTATGTAGAGATCTCTGTCAAATTTGTTCCAATATTAGGTAATCCAAGGGCCTGTGTAATGGCCTCCACCGAGTAGGACACCTAAATGTCCTTGATCTTCATAGTGGCTCCTGCTTGCCTACTATTCTAGAAGAGATATGTTTCTCCCATGTACCATTTCCTACTAGAAGTGATGATTAGCCACATGGGAGAGTTTCACAACTGTTTCTTAACTTCTAGTGGAGCATGTTCTAAGAATGGTCCAAAGTTCATTTTTTGGAGAACTAAACATTGGATGTCACAATTCTTGATTTTATTAAGGTAGGCTTAAGTTAATGTGACCTCTAGTCTTGGCATCAATCTTGGTGCCTTATCTCTGAAACATCATGAAAATTTCGAGGCTTCGACAGTTCAGTGAAAAAAAACTGGTGACTCAAGCGAAGGGTTGTAAGAAAGCGACGCGTGACAAGTTCCTTTTCAATCAAAGTTCTATCCTGCCACGCTACGCAGCATAGCATAAGTGAATTCCAGAGGATGGAGCAAAGCGACGAAAGCACGACGGCCAAGCTTCCAACTTCGCAAGATATCTATTTCAAAAATCTTAATTTTTGGCAAATTACGTTGTATTACGCTACATAGCGTAACATCACATTGTGTAATGTAATATCAAAGATAGCCCACCGTAGCATCAAGGATGGCAAGCATACAAGACTTCAATAGCCTCGCAAAAATCTCAAGTCCTAAGCAACAGTTTGCAGTATAACACGCGTCTCAGCAAGTTTTCTTTTTTGGTTTAAGGGCCCATTACTCTGCTTTATGCAGCACATCGTAGTAAAAACCCCGAAAAAAGATAGAAACAAAGGAAACACAACAACAACACTTTAACTTTTGCAGTTTTGTCTTTTACGCTGAATTATGCTACTATGCATAATTCAGTGTAATGCAGCGTAATTCAAGTAACGACAAGCCCATCATACGCCACAATACGCTCTCCAACGTATTATAGTGTAATCAAAGGACAGTCTGGTGCCAAAGCCTGCACAAGGGTAGTTTATGATGTGCCACGCAGCATGGTGTCGTAAGCTTCAACGACAACACATTGAGTCAACGACATTTTATGAGTGCAGGACACGCATCACTTAAACCATGTTTCTCTCCTGATCTTAACCTTATAAATGTTCTAGTTGACGAAGATCAAAGGGTTGGCAAAAATTTTTCTTTCAAGATTGGCAAAAGAGCAAAGGAGAATCAGCAATCATGAGAACGTCAAAAGTGATTGACAAGAATTCTTGGTCAAAAACAATTGGCTACCAGATATTCTCCCACGAATATGACTTCCTTGCACCTAGATTGGCTAGATCAAGGTAGATTGGTCCTCGCTTGTTTCATCTTTGTATAACTTTCTTGTCACTGGCATATGCTTCGTCCAAACCGAAGCCCACCTGAAGTCATTGTATCAAACTTATTATTTTCATAAATTAAATCTTAGATCTTGTGACCGTATTATTTGTCAAATTTGATCTCTTGGACCCTAGTTAGATAGATTTGGCAATCTTACCTAAATCGTTTGCATTATCTTCAATTACTTTTAGGATAGTAGCATTACATCGTTTCATAAAGAAACTGCATTTCACCATTGAAATTATTATCAAACCTTTTACTGATTAAATAAGTCCCTATCTGATCGACAAGACCATTCAGGGCTCCTCAGATTAGTTTTCTCTAGCACGGTCCTCGCATGGATCTGGGGTTAGAACTGTGTATCATAGATTTTCGTCAGTATTTTCAGCGACCGATGTTTTCTGTCGTTACAGTTTTTTGGCACTAGAAGGAGGGCCTTCATAGCCGATCTACATTTTATGGGTAGTCTCGTAAGCTGTCTGTACCCATTGTCGATCGACGTAAACGTAATACCTCCAGGGTTATTTACGAAATCGTGTGGTACAGATCGGCTTCGATGATTCCTTTGGAATCCTACGAGATAAAAAGCCCTGATTATTATCTTAGTTCACATTTGTTGTCCTGATTTTTATCTTTTATCATCATTATTTCGAAAATGGTTACATCAACCATAGCTGTTGACACTGCCAATCTCAAAAACCCTTGGACTCTGCAAGTTACGCCCCCCGTGGTTGAGCAACAAACTAGTCCAGTGCGACCACGCCGCTCCCTTAGGCTACAAAAAAAGGAGCCAGAGGGACAAGCTCAGCGCAGGGAACACTACAATTTCCTCTACACTAAGCTAGGGGCAAATCTACCTCTCTATCCACAAGAAGTTGAGGAAAAATGAGAATACAAGCTTATGTACTGCGATGGGAAAGAACTCATTCCTACGCCTACCACTTTCATACCCTTGACAGATCAACAAAGGTGGGTCATAGATCAAATTTTGATGGCAAAGACATCGCCAGAAGAACTAGAAATCATGTTCAGTGAAGAAGCACTTCACAATGGATAGGACGATCTAGAATCCCACTCTGAGGGAGGCAATCATGCCAATTTCACCATGGCCCCTCCCTCAACAATATCTCATATAAATCCGTTGTTCATAGTTACTACACCTTTGTCTAATACGGATCGAGTCCCACGTTCACCACATTTACATTTTCATTCTCCGACTATATTCCTAGGTGAGGGTTCATCACAGATCATTCCTCAGCAGATGAGATTACCTAATTCGCCTCATCGTGTGCCTGCGCTTGTGCCACCACATGTGCATGCAATACCTGCAATTCCAACTACACTCTCGGTTCGCACGACAAAGCTTGCCACCACAGCATGGTGGGCTCCCAACATGCCTCTTGTCATGAATCCTACACAAAACCATCACCATTCCCACCTTCAAGGCCATGTCCCGTAAGCACTAAACCCAATTGCAGGACCACTACCTGTACCCCTAGCTATGCAAGCAGTGTACCCAATAGCACAGCTGATGGTGGTTCCCCCATTTGTGCTAACCATCAGATTGTGGATATCGCAAACAACATTGTTGGCAAGGACTATCCTACCAACCATCAGCCAAGCTGTTACCTCTATGCCGCTACCCGAAGTAGCTCCCTCTTCCATTCCACAAATGACATCGTCATCTACGGGGTTGGACCAAGCCTTCTAGCTCATTCAGACCCTTACGAAGGAGGTCAAGTGCCTCAAGGCCGCTGGTTCTGACGTGGTACAGGTCATGGACTTCTACCAAGATGATCCTATTAGTCCGGCCATCCCAGTCCTGTCATTGCCACCTCAAATGCCCCTTCCTCATTTCACAAAATATAATGGGGAAGGTGATCCCAATGCTCACCTTGTCACTTTCAGGTCAAAGTCCTTATTGCTACAACAATGGCCACATACCATCATCCAATTCTTTGCTATGTCCCTAATGGGTAAAGCTTTGGATTGGTACCGAGCACTTCCACGCGCGTCCATTTCAACTTTGGAAGAGCTGTTAACCTAGTTTATGACTCGCTTCAAATACAACTTGAAGCCGGAAGTAACACTGGACCAGCTCATGGGAGTTAAGCAAGACCCGCTCAAGTTAGTCCAAAAGTTCATACAACGTTGGAGCGCCACCTTGAATGAGATCCACGAACCCATCGTAGAGGTCCATCTATTGGCAATCTTCAAGGGAGTAGTCAATGACTTTATCAAGTCTAAGCTGTATTACGTTGTCCCTCGTTCCCTTAGCCAAGCTTTTGCTTAGACTAAGAGCATCCAAGATGCGGCAGAGGCTAGTAAAGACCTGACGTATGTGGTCTACAAGAACGCTCACAGCAAAAGTAAGGACAAAGGCAAAGCCACCATGACTACAGTGGCGGCAGTCACTAAAGGGGTCAAGAAGAAAGGCAACAATAACAAGAAAACAACTGCGGAGCCAGCTGATCCGGCAACAAGCTCAGGTGGTACCAATCACGAAGCTACTTCTGCCCCTAAAACACCTCCAGAGCCGAGGCCAAAATTTGAGTGTAAGGATCACTCAAATTACGCAACCCTACCTGTGAAGCCTTCAGAACTTCTGAAGCAATTATTGGGAACCAGCCATATCCAACACAAGGCAGTGTCCAAGGAGGCTTTGAAATGCCATAGGTGCCATTGTGAGTTACTCAAGAATCCCTCCTTAGCTCAACCTAATGAACTGCCTATGCCTAAGAACTTTAAGCTAGACCAATTCTGTGACTATCATCAATTGTGCGGCCATGATACAGACTACTGTTGGGCATTGAAATATGACATCCAATGTCTGATAGATCAAGGTGACTTGATCTTAGATAGCAGTAGCCCAACACGCCTAGAAAACCATGCCATGCATGTGTACCAAGACCCGTTGAACACAAACAACGCAAGGTACACAATCAATGCAGTAGGAACAGAGGGTGATAATCAGGTGCACCCGAGATAGCCTTTTGTGTTGTGAACGCAACCTTGCTTAACCCAAACAACAAGTCCGTCGATGCCGATGAGTGGCACTCCAAGTCACCCTTTCATCCTCCGAACTTCATCCCAAAATGCCTCTCAACAGCTGGCGATCGTTAAAGCTGTGGCACAGCCCACGCCTATACCCAAGGCACCCTTAGTTATTAGAGTGCCAAAACTATCAACCACCCCTCCTACGTAGGGGCAATCCTCTAAGTCAAACCCACCTACTGTCACTGTTGATGCGGCCAAGGGTCCTCTTACACTAGGATTACCCAAACCTCAACCCCTCTCTTTAGCACCATTAGCCCCACTTGCCAAGGACAAAGAGGTTACATGAAAGCAATCATCTCCCCCAGGCCAAGGGAAGCCTAACCCTCGACCAATTGTCACTCCTCCCTGCGAAATTTGCCTCTTAGGACGAATGGAGGAGGAAAAGGGTGATAGACACTCCAATCATGGGCAGAATCTCTTTGATGCCCTGACATAAGTCAAATAGGCTTTGAAATAGAAAAATACAACGTTGAGCCTTTATGACTTGCTCATAACATTGCAAGCACATCGCGAAGCAATGGTTCACATGATGATGTCCATACCTGTGGATGAAAGCCTACCGACAGATGAAGGAGCAATTCACTCCATCATGCTTTCCCCTGCCGCTAAAAAACCTAATCCCACCCCGTTGACCTTTCATGATGAATCTATCAAGGATGACCCTGAGGGTTAAGTGACTACAACACCCATGTTCATCACTATCCAGGTCGGCCAGCATCGAATCTGGAGAGTACATGTAGATGACGGGGCAGCCACTAATGTCATCCCTTATCCCATAGTGGATAAATTAGGCTTGATCGATCAGATTAGTCCTACAACAACGTCATGCCTAAATTCATTCAATGGGGCACGGGTGCAGGTCAAAAGGACCATCCACATCAACTTTGTAGTAGGGGACCAGTTCCCCATAGATGCTATGTTTATCATGGTTGAAGAGATGCCTGGATTCAATCTAATTCTTGGGAGGTCTTGGTTAGCCCAATTGAAGGCAACCTCGTCACCCATTCACCAGGAAATCCATTTGCCTTACGCAGGAGGAGAAGTGGTTATCCGTGGTGATGAAACAATCCCTCAAGCTATTAATAATATAGAGATAGAACAAGGGTCAGAGATAGAAATGTCTGAGAATCAGTCCCCTGTTCTAGTACTTGAGCAAGCCGAAACAGTGGCTGATGATAGTCTAACTTGGGCCGAACTACCATTCCCAGGGGAAGATTGCGATGTGAAGGAGAAGGGTCATAAATCTCCTTGTCCTTACGCGTCGTTAAAGATGAAGGCAATTAAGAGACAATTGCGGAGTTAGCAGGTAAAACAATGTTGCCTAACTACTAAGGTCTCATCAATCACTTTGTTTATGCTTATCGTCTATGCTTCTTACGCATGTATTTACACTTTCCGCAAGTTAATTTCATTACGCTCTTCTTTACCTTTGTGTTTAGCTTTACGTTTTTATCTTCTTTACTCCTATTACGCAATGGCCCGAAATGGCCTTAAACTAGCAACTGTATCTACACTTCGCACTCAATTACGCAAAGGCCCAAAATGGCCTTAAACTAGCAACCTTCTACATTTCATAACTCAATTACGTAAAGGCCCGAAATGGCCTTAAACTAGCAACCTTTTACATTTCATAACTCAAATTACGCAAAGGCCTGAAATGGCCCTAAACTAGCGACTTCATTTACGCATAGCACTTGAATCAGCTACGGCTCGAAATGGCCTTAAAATAGCAATTTACGCTTTGTATCTAAATCCCATTTATGCTTGGAACGCAAATTTCATTCACACTCTATTCGGAATCCAATTTACACTTACTTTTCATACTTTAAAACTAAAAACAACAAAAAGAGGCCCGAAACAGCTTTAACCAGGGCCTGCAATGGCTTTAAACTAGCAATATCATTTATGTTTTACATTTAGACAATTTAACAATCTGCGATGGTTTCAAACTAGCAACCACATTGACGCTATGCTCTTAAAACTAATCACAACTTATCACAACATTAAAACCTACGTTAACATTAATACGTAACAATGAAAAGAACATTAACATTAATACCAAAATTTGTCTTGAATATGTTAAAAGAAGAAAATAGTCTCTTGTCTTCACCACAATAAAACATCAGGTTAATCCATTACGCATCCCCCTTACTACCACTGTCTCCTATACCCCCTAATTCAATTTCTACTCCAAGGAGGTCATCCTCATAAAGGCCACCCTTTGCATGAGGAACCCCTTCATAAGGACGATCCTCTTCGTGAGACCCTTCAGCATGCTCTGTCTCCTGCACATCCTCTTCGTGAGGGTCACCACCCTCGTTAGCTTCATCCTGTCGAGGAATTTCTTCAAGTTGTTCCTGCGATCAGGCATGGCACATAGATTAACATCATTGTCAAAACTAGGTATAACAAAACATAATGATACTACAAAACTTTTTTAATGGTCCACCAAGACCTTAAATTGGAAACTTCTCTAACACGCCATCTTGACACAAAAACAAACAAAATTTTATCATTTAACAGATTAGCGAAAAAATGATGTAACAACTTCCCTTTTTGGCGGTTTGCAGGGTCACTCACAAATGGACGTAGCTTTATCCACACCTTTAGTATTAACAGGGCTACATGGGAAGGTTGTTAGAAAGTACAATCGCATGCTAGTAGGAACAAACCTTTCTCTTTATGACGCAACCATAGCAACATTGGAAGCATCCCCAGATTGACCAGAACATCTGACCCGAACACTTGACCTGGAGGCTGGTGATGTAACTAAGGACCCTCCCAGCGAGGTCCCTGTGGTTATGCACAAAGGAGAAAATAAAACTCTGAGGGTTAGTTCTCTCCTAGACCAACAGATGCAGTCTGACATGACCCAAGTGCTCCAAAATAATGTTGCTGTATTTGTGTGGTCATATGAAGACATGCCAGGTTTAAACTCGAGATTAATACAACACAACATCATCTTAGACCCACACATCAAACCAATTAGATAGAAGGCATGAAAGATTAAGCCGAAAATCGCGCTAGCAGTGCGTGATGAAATCACCAAGTTATATCAGGCTGGTTTCATCCGTGCAGTTGATTACTCCAATTGGGTGTCCAACATTGTAGTTGTATCTAAGAAAACGAGAGGCGTACGCATCTGCATAGACTTCCAGGATCTGAACAAAGCTACAATTAAGGACAACTTCCCGTTACCGAGTATTGACCAACTAATCGACACAACAGTTGGCCATGCACTCCTTTCCTTTATGGATGGTTTTTCAGACTATAATCAAATTCGTATTAACCGAGAGCACCAATTGACCACAACATTCATGATGCCCTGGGGAACCTTCTGCTACACCATGATGCCTTTCGGGTTAAAGAACACTGGAGCAACATATCAATGAGCCATGACATACATCTTTAGCGATTACCTCTTGGGGAGATTAAACGACTATGTAGATGACATAGTTGTTAAAAGTATAAAGTCAGAAGATCATTCACAAGACCTGGAGTTAGTCCTTAAACGATGTCTCCAACATGACTTACGGCTTAACCCAAAGAAATGCGTATTCGGAGTCAAAACTGGACGTATGTTGGGGTTTGTGGTATCAGAGACTGACATTTGAGTCAACCCCGAAAAGGTTAAGGCTATCATTGAGTTGACGCCACCAAAAAATCTCAAGGAACTACGTGGGTTACAGGGTAGGCTTCAGTTCATCAGGTGGTTCATTTCAAAGTTAACAGATAAATTGCACCCCATGCACCAGCTTTTGAAGAAGGGTGTCAATTTTGAATGGATCGATGATTGCCAGCATGCGTTTGACAACTTAAAAAAAGAGCTGCAACATTTACCGACGGTTTTCCCACCACAAAGGGTTCAGCCTTTCTACATTTATCTAGCTAACTCGGACGTGTCTATAGCTACATTACTTTGCCAGAAAAGAAGCGATGGGTCAGAAGCACCTATCTATTACCTTAGTCATGCTCTATTTGCGTATGAAACAAGGTACAACAAAGTGGAGCGTAACTATTTGGCATTATTATTCGCACTTAAGAAATGTAGGCATTATATTTTCTGTAGTCAGGTCAACATAATTTGTAAAAGTAACATTCTGCAGGCTATCTCTAACAATTTGTATGAAAGTAACAGAATAGCTCGTTGGAAAGATATCACAGCTAGGTTCAATTTACATTATGTTGGCCAATCATCCACCAAAGGCCAAGCCATAGCTGACTAGTTAGCAACGTCGCCAGTTAACGATCAAGCTACAATAGAGCCAGAATTCCTGGATGAACATGTAAACAGTTTAAGCCCTGTATCAACAAGCCTTGAAGCAACGTTATATTTTGATAGAGCTTCAACCACTAGAGATGGCAGTGCAGCCACCGTTATTATGCTTTCTCCTGAGGATGTGCGTCTATCAGCTTACCGCCTAACCTTCCCTTGTATGAACAACGTGGTAGAGTATGAGGGGCTCCTCAGGGGATTGTTGACGGCCAGAGAACTCAACGTTCAACACCTGGCAATCTGAGGTGATTCGATGCTAGTAATCAATCAAATCACAAGAGTCCACACCTGCAAGGATTTACACCTACAGCCCTACTACGATATTGCTAAAGATCTCCTGAAGCAATTTGTGACAACCGATGCTCAACACGTGCCGCACAACAAAAACAATGTTGGCGATGCACTGGCAACTCTGGCGTTAAACGTGCCACCACACTTGTTTGCCACTTGGCCCTCTTTAATGATAGAATGTACAGAGCCTGTCATTCAACCAGCGAAAATTGCCTCATTAAATGTGGAAGGAACGTCAAAATGGTATGAAAACATTAAAACTTACCTTCTGCATGGAGAACCACCGCACGAGCTAACACATGTGCAAAAATATGCCTTGCACAAATGTGCCAAGCAATACGTCATCCTTGGAGACAATACTCTTTGTAGATGCTCCTTTGATGGGGTATTGCTTACCTGCGTTAACAGTGACCAAGAACAATGAATAGTTAACGAAATCCATGAAGGGCTGTGCGGAGGACACGTAGCCCAGCGAGCAATGACTACTAAGATCAAACACTTAGGGTATTATTGGTCGTACATGGAAAAAGATTGCCTTTCCAAGGTTAGGACGTGTGACACGTGTCAGCGTTATGCAAATCTGATACACGTGTTACCAACTAAGTTACACACTACTCAAATCACTTGGCCATTCCAACGATGGGGACTAGACATCATAGGCCCCGTCTCGCATAAATCTTCCGTAGGTCATAGCTTCATTATCACTGCCACTGAGTATTTTACAAAGTGGGCTATTTTGAGTTGCCCTTCCATGATAATGAATTTTCCCCTTGCTTCCAATAGTTCTGACTAGGTTGTAGTGATTGTATTCAAAAGATCAAAAACATTCAAAATCGGTTGCCCAGTTCTTGCTAGTTGATCTAGAAACTCCTCGTGTTGGGCTATGCTTAATCTACTGCTACCTATTCATGCAGATATCTATACATCTCTAAGTGGAGACACTTCTGGTACAAACATTGCAAGTGCAATCAATGCCTCAGAAATTCTATCAGCAAACACCTTTGCTATTGTCTCCTACTCATGGCGCTGTATCACCAAGATCATTGTCCCCTCATCCTCCTCCAAATGCATTCAATCTTGCAGGCAGCTACATTCTTTGAACTGAGAATATTGATCCATCTCCCTTAATTTAGCTAATGGTTCAAGCCACTTCATTGAGGTGACTCATCACTTGGTGATACATAGATGGATCGCCACCACTCGTTCTTGCTCGCTGCTCTTGTTCATGCAAGAGCTACTTTTGGATCTTGCATATTTTTTCAAGGGTAGTGTAAGACTTTAACGTGATTTTGCAAGTGGATGGTGAAGGTGGTGCTTGCTGCTCCTCTTTGTTGGTTGTGGTAGGCACCTTGTCTTTCATCATTTTTTCCTAAGAGCTAGAAGGAGCATGCCTAATTGCATCGTTGGCATAGCGAACTATTCTTGCCCTTTTACATAATTTTTTGATGATGTAGGGAAAGTGTAGGGCCTTTCTTCCATGTTTATTTTTCTTAAATCACTTCTCTAACTTTAGATAGATCGACTGTGGAAGGTTTATAGAGAATTTTCCACTTAGAGCAGCACATGTATGGATGGAAAAGGTAGTCACCTTACTAGGCCTCACTATCATATTGAGGTGATAGGCCACTATCTTAAAATATATATGCTCCACCTGGGTAAGTGCATCATACTCCTTGTGCTTCACTTCATAACATTGCTAGGTCCACTTCTTCCTTGCCTTTAGATTTGCTTGTGTAGAGATATCTGTCAAATTTGTTCCAATATTAGGTAATCCAAGGGCCTGTGTAATGGCCTCCACCGAGTAGGACACCTAAATGTCCATGATCTTCATAGTGGCTCTTGCTTGCCTACTGTTCTAGAAGAGATATGTTTCTCCCATGTACCATTCCCTACTAGAAGTGATGATTAGCCACATGGGAGAGTTTCGCAACTGTTTCTTAACATCTGGTGGAGCATGTTCTAAGAATGGTCGAGAGTTCATTTTTTGGAGAACTAAACATTGGATGTCACGATTCTTGATTTCATTAAGGTAGGCTTAAGTCAATGTGACCTCTAGTCTTCGCATCGATCTTGGTGCCTTATCTCTGAAACACCGTGAAAATTTCAAGGCCTCAACAGTTCAGTGAAAAAAAAACTGGTGACTCAGGCGAAGGGTTGCAATAAAGCAAGGCACGACAAGTTCCTTTTGAGTCGAAGGTCTGTCCCGCCACGTTGCGCAGCACAACATAAGTGAATTCCAGAGGATGGAGCAAAGCGACGAAAGCACGACAGCCAAGCTTCCAACTTTGCAAGATATCTATTTCAAAAATCTTAATTTTTGGAAAATTATGTTGTATTACGCTACATAGCGTAACATCACATTGTGCAACGTAATATCAAAGATAGCCCACCGTAGCATCAAGGATGGCAAGCATACAAGACTTCAATAGCCTGGCAAACATCTCAAGTCCTAAGCAACAGTTTGTAGTATAACGTGCATCTCAGCGAGTTTTCTTTTCTGGTTAAAGGGCCCATTACGCTGCTTTACACAGCACAGCATAGTAAAAACCCTGAAAAATGATAGAAATAGAGGAAACACAGCAACAACACTTTAACTTTTGCAGTTTTGTCTTTTACGCTGAATTACGCTACTATGTGTAATTCAGTGTAATGCAGCATAATTTAAGTAATGACAAGCCCATCATACGCCACAATACCCTCTCTAGTGTATTACAGCGTAATCAAAGGATAGTCTGGTGCCAAATCCTGCATGAGGGTAGTTTACGACGCGCCATGCAACATGGCGTGGTAAGCTTCAACGACAACACATTGAGTCAACGGCATTTTATGAGTACAGGACACGCGTCACTTAAACCACGTTTCTCTCCTGATCTTAACCTTATAAATGTTCCAGTTGACAAAGATCAAAGGGTTGGCAAAAATGTTTCTTTCAAGACTGGCAAAAGAGCAAAGGAGAATTAGTGATCGTGAGAACGTCGGAAGTGATTGACAAGAATTCTTGGTCAAAAACAATTGGCTACTAGATATTCTCCCACGAATCTGACTTCCTTACACCTAGATTGGCTAGATCAAGGTAGATTGATCCTTGCTTGTTTCATCTTTGTATAACTTTCTTGTCACTGGCATATGCTTCGTCCAAACCGAAGCCCGCCTAAAGTCATTGTATCAAACGTATTGTTTTCATAAATTAAATCTTAGATCTTGTGACCATATTATTTGTCAAATCTGATCTCTTGCACTCTAGTTAGATAGATTTGGCAATCTTACCTAAATCATTTGCATTATCTTCAATTACTTTCAGGATAACAACATTACATCATTTCATAAAGAAACTGCATTTCGCCATCGACATTATTATCAAATCTTTTACTGATTAAATAAGTCCCTATCTAATCAACAAGACCGTTTAGGGCACCTCAGATTCATTTTCTCTAGCATGGCCCTCGCACGGATCCAAGGTTAGAACTGTGTACCATAGATTTCTGTCGGTATTTCCAGTGGTCGACATTTTCCATCGTTACAATCTCAATAGGATTTTTTTTATGGCTGCTTCCTCAAAAATCTATTAGACAGATTCTACTTTGGGCTTCTCCTAAAGAGGTCCCATCACATGAGTTTTTTCTACTTCTTCTTGGGCTTGCCCTTGTTACTCCCTTCTAGCTCTAGGTCATTTGTACCTTGGTTGAGATGGTCCTCCTTTCTATGGGCATTTGGTTTAGGTGTCATCTATAATCACAACATGACCAAGGATTAGCACTT
>MNCI01017404.1:0-23918 GCA_015680685.1 Gnetum montanum
TTAGCTCATTATCTTGTTAGGAAAGAAGTTGCTAGTTTGAGTCATGCCTAAATGTTGTTATTTTGCTTTAATTTATAATATTTCAAATATGTCTAGTTGACTATGTCTTAGGGTATACCATCTTGCTCCTCTAAAAAAATTTATAGTCCTTAGAGAAATTTGCAAAGGAAGAAAATGTTTTTTATTTTGTGAACCTTTTTCTTTATCAATAACATGATTTAAATTAATAAAATGCTCTATCATATAATGTTATCTTTTAAATTTTTCTTAGGAAATTGGATGTATTTTATTTCCTTTAACTCATCTTCCATGTATAGATTATACAATAATGCTTAGAAGCATTACAAAAATATTGCTAATTACAATTAGTATATAATTATTTAGATTTTTTAGTTCATTTTTAAAGAGTGTAATTTCTTTATTGGTGTATCATTCCTTTGTAACTCCGCTTGCATCACTAAATCTAACTTTTTATAGAATGCATTCTACACTAATGGTCCTTCACATTTAAGCATTTCTCTATATAATTTATTTACACCAATGAATTTTTTTATGCTAGTGTTTTTATTTCCTATATTATGTTCTCAAAATGTTTCCAATGAAATCCTCAATATTCTTGAAGTCTACAATTTGTAATAAGTTTTTATTTTTTGTAACTTAGCCACTATAGAATTGGAACTTCTCTTATACTAAAATAAAAAGAAATGAATAGTGTATCATGAGTCTTATGAAACTATTCTATTTTACCATTGCTATAAAATAAATCTTGATAAAAATTTTCAATATCTGTGAAAGAGAAAGCTTAATCTAGAGAATTTTGGATATTAAAAAAATATTAATGATAAGTAAAAGAAATTCAAAGTACATCACATGCTTATTCACTAAGTAGAAAGCCCTAAAAATAATATGGAATTAAATAACTTTGTCATTTTAGGAATCTTTATTTAGGTGAATAGTATTACAGTAGATACTTCAAAAAAAAAAAAAAACTAGACAAGAAAATTAATTATTAATAGCAATGATAGTTCCTATCCTAATAACATTTACATAATTTTCAATATCTATGCTTGAACATAAAATAGAAAAAGGATTTGATATAGCTATAAAAAACTTTTGAAAATATAAAATTTTGTAGGAAATGAAGGTACAAAAGAAAAATTTAATACATAATGTTTGTCATAATTGACCTTACCTCAAGTCTCTTTTGCATCTTCTAAATCTCACTTGTCAACAGAATATTTCATCTATAGGTAGATATTAGTCTTCTTACATAAGGAAAAAGTTTTCTTACTTCCTATTTATCTAAACTAATCAATAATTATATTAAGATTAAAATTATTGATACAACGTTTTTCTTCTCTAATTTTCTTATTATCATTAATTATTTTTCTCCTTAACATTATCTCAATTATTTAAATGTTTAAATTTAGATTATTTTTTCCATTCTTAGCTTCAACACATCTTTTATTTTTCGCAACATCTTTTTTCATGAGTAGAAAATAATAAACATTAAACGAATGTCCTTCATGAAGATAAAAATTACAACAATTTGAAAGTTTAGAATATGTAATTAGTGGAATCTAAGTCTTTATACCTACTTGCAATAACAATTTATTTTTACAATTAAGAAGATTGATTTCAAAAAAAATACATTTATAAGATCCAAATAGTATAGAAATAGATTCCATATGATTAATAGAACTAAGAAGACTAATAATTTCATTTTTGTCTCTTTGAAAAATTAATGGAATATTAAAGAGCTCAAAAAACATGAAAACTTAGAATATTCTTTTGATTAAAGATCAAAATCATAAGTCCACTTATGAATGATAAATACTACATATTTATGTATAAAAAACCATATATCTACAACATGCTACATCACTGAAGCATTGCCTAACTTAAAAAAGGATTGTTGCCTAGAGTCATAGTGCTCATCCCACTAAGTGGGATCCTAGGAGGTTTGGTTTTTGAGTGAAAGCCTAACCTCTTCAAGTGGCTATACCCAAGCTCAAACTCAGTGTTGGATAGAAAACTCAGTTGCTAGAATAGAACTTGAAATATCATAGGTACCTAAATAGTTTTAGCCTTGAATCCCAAGGGTCTCTAGAAATGGAATTTAAGGCACCCTATATAGTCTAGCCAATCACCCAAGGATTTACAGAAGTGTAAAATGACAACTGAATAGTAATGAGGTACCCCTACACTCAACCATACGAATACGAGCGTTTCATGCGCGATTTGGTTGAACTCCACAGATGGGCTAGTTGTGGCATTTAGATAGTTAGCCTTCGATCACAGTTCACTATCTTCCCACCTGGACTAGTATTAACTATGTCACGTATGGTTTAGTCTAGAGTGAGGCGTATGATGTGTTCTAATCTAATGCTACTCCTGAAGGAAATTGAAGATAATGTTAACTAAGCTAAGAGAGAAAGGGTGAGAGAGAATCTAAGCTAGCCTAAGTGTGATGAGCATCGGTTCCTCGATCATCTATACACATCTTGGACTTTGTGCATGACTACCACTGGGATTACCAAGCGTAGATCCTAGGTACGCTACTGGGTTACCAAGTAGTCACACTTAAATGCTCGTAAGCAAGTTGTACTCATTCCATGTTTTAACAGGAGTTTAGGATGAGAAGATATTAACTAAGAAAGTAGTAAATAATAATTAATTAAGTGATTAAGCTAAGTGAATGCTATAATGATGAAGTAATCTTGATATTTATTTTTGGTCATGTGCGTGTCCAAGTACGTTACACTCGAATATAGGATGTCGTACAATTACAATCACGACACTACAGACATACACTGGGAGGAAAAGGGTTGAGAGAAAAATGAAAAATAAAATCAAAACTAACTCTAAAACTAACTTATGCCTATCAGAACTACCTACCTCTTATTTATAGATGAGGAGATAGGCTATGATATCATGTACGTGATATTATGGTTGCCTAAATGACAACTTATCATACCCCCACGATTGAATGAAAACTCATCCTCGAGTTATAGTGATTACACAGTGGATAGGTATGGGATTATTGGATGGTGAAAATGGGTTTATGCCGTAGTGTGGAATGAAAAACAAATTGAGACACAACACAAAGAAAATTCTACAGCTACAAAATTGGTGGAACTCATGTAGTTCCTGGTGGCAGTGGCTCCTCCATAGGTGCTTTCCCTTTATCTTGTGCTCCAAGTTTTGAGACTTAATAATGTTGAAGTATGGCCTAGAGTTTCTCCTCTTTAGTTTGGGTGTCTTGTGCCATCCATTCTAATGTTCCAATGTTTGATGGAGTTGGCACCTCCCATGGATAGGGTAGTTGCAGAAATATTTGATTGGCCTTGACATACCAAGCTGTGAATACCCATCGTTCCTCCTTGTAGAATCTGGCTTTTTTTCTGTATTCTTGGAAATCTTCAAGTTGTCGAGTCAAATCTATTATGACACATTTTTGGCCTTGGTAGCTTGCCTTCACCACCTCAAGTTCAAAATTTTCAATCTCCAGTTTTTACAATACCTTCTTGCATTCTGCAAATTCTATTTCATATTTGATATAGGTGGTAGCTACCTATTGCTTGAGCTCTGTTCTTGGGAACCCTACTATTAACATGGCAAGGTTGGCATACTGTAAGTTTTCCAACTCCATGTATTTTGTAAGATCTTGGATTTGCAGGTCCTGGTTCTTAACTTTTGCTTGGTGGGAAAAGGCATATGTGTCCAATATTGCCTACCAGTCAGTGTGTTGCACACTGATAGCATTGATGTGGGCCTTGGTCATATGGATATCCTTCTCAAGGATCTGTTTGTACATCCCCACTTGGTCCCAAAAGTGCTCCTTTAGATTTTCATGCCATTTAGCCTCATTTTGCCATGCACTTATTTCAATAGCTGTCTTTTGATGGATTGTGCATACCTCTTCCATTGAGAGGGTTTGGTTCTCCCTGGCTAAACAGCTCATGTCTTGGTTATACCAGATGAATTATTCTCATAATTGATAGAAATGCTCTTCAAGAACATTCTTTTTCTTCTCCATTATGGTCAACGGAAGGTTGTTGGTAACAAGCTGCTTGTTTTCCTCCTGTAAGGCCTTGAGTGCCTTGATATGTGTATGATTTTGCACCTGTGCTGTAGAGGCATCCCAAAAAACCTTCTCTTTTTCCTCAACCACCTTCTTATTCTTGTGGTAGTGGTGGTTGATCATGGCCTATGTTAGGCCCTACTTCCTATTGTTGGCTGGGTCCCAAACTTGGGGGTTGGCTGGGTCCTACAAGTTGGATTGCAGTTCACCATGCCATCTGTTCTTGTTCTTGTTCTGGACCCAACGTCTCACCAGTGATTTTCCTTATAGCTGGTGGCTTTAATAGTTCAGAATATGAAGAACTTTTGGCTTTTTGAAGGACATCATTAGTGTACCCCCTAATCTAGCATGTTAGCATAGCTTTCTGATAAGACAAGGGAAGGGCAATGCCATCTTCCCTGTCTTCCGTTCCTTGAACCACCTCAGGATCTCCATTAAGTATAGATGAGGTAGGTTAGCATTAACCTTTCCCATCAGCACTGCACATCCTCTTGCCACATATTTTGAGATTCTTTTTAAGCCCTTCATGGGGAAGAGGTTATACATTCCAATTTTGAAGTAGATCCTCTCCTCCGTTATCAACTCTTCAAATGTCTTGTCCTTGCCATATTTCCTTTCCAACCAAACTCGTCACACATTGGGATCTGAATGGGTAGAAAACTAAGGAACCTTGGGCCCTATATTTGGAAAGTTTAACACTTCTGAAATGGCCTACATGGAGAAATCGACTGTCACACCAAAAATATTAATGGTGGTTCCTTGTTCTCTATTGTGCCAGAACTGGTACATCTCTCCTAGGTACTAGGCACCGCTTTCAGAGAGGATAGGCCATAAGGGAGATCCCTAATAGCCTCAGGAGAAAATTCTACAAAGGATTCAAAGTTTAATTCCACAATCATTGTACGAATGTGGATCTTTCATGGATAGCCTGAACACAATCCCGGGGCAACATGAGATGTTGTTCCTGTTCCGGCATAGCAGTAGCTCCTCCTTCTACCTTCATAGATTGTTTAGTAGTAGGGTCTTCTTGGTGAATACTGAATGATTGTTCATCCTGCTCTACATGTTATCTAGTAGGGACTTGTTCTTCTCCTCTCCTAGGTCCTTTGCTTCCACCTTGAGTAGGACCTTTCTGTTGTTCTTGTTTCAGGGCCATCTGCAATCACATGGGATCAAGCGTTAGTAATGTTGTTTCTAAAGCTAAGTTATACCTTATTTCTTTCCTTAACTAATTTAATTTATTTTATCTCCATGTGATGTTTCCTGAATGATTGTAATAGTGAGTCCTATTACTTAGGTGGTTTTCCAATTTTAGTTTCTTGGTATACCTAGGGATAAAATTATTTTTGGCACAATTTATTCTTAATGTTATTGCTAATTACCCTTGATAATGTTCTTTAGGTGATGATAAATTCCAAAAAATTTATATGCTATTCGGCATGTGCCCCTCCCCCATGACTAATCTGAGCACTTCGGGTTCAAGTAGGTTCAAACGGAATGAAAATAGGAGTACCAGTGAGCAAGTTATGGATAGAAAGGCAAGGGTCGCATAATCGTAAGTTGTAGAGAAAAAATTTGAAAATTTTCCCTGCATGAATCATGAAAAATAATGGTAAGTGTTGCAGGGGGGCTTCACTATTTATAGGTAGGCAGGACACGATATCATGTATGATACATCGCGTACGCGATATTGTGGCCCTAGTGACATTGGGCACAACAACAAAAATACCAAATTTGGAAAGTTTTTTTTGGAATAAAAAATGAAAATGAGAACATGTGACACATGTTAAAGGATTGTAGGGTAATTTAGCTTGTTGAGAAGGCACGAATAATGATGTATGGGTGTAACTGATCAATAAAACCTTGGGTGGTAAGTGAGAGAAAAAGGCCATGTAATGGTACATAGGAATGTTATTATTTAGAGGGATAGTAGTAGGGAAAGAAAATCATTGAAAAATATGTTGAGGGTAAGAAATGGTGTGTGTGAGCTATGTCATAAGTGAGAATTACGAGAGATTACACAAGTGGGTCCTCCCGAAAGCAGGTTCCAACCTATATCGCCCTTGTGTAACCATACTTAAAAGTGTCCATGGGCACTCGAAGGGTTAAATGTAATTCGCACTGGTTCCACAAAACACACACATGTAAATATCACTAAGATGAGGTAAGAATTCTATTCTATATGAGACACGAGCTACAATTATATGGACAACAAGATGAAATGGGGTATAGAAGGGATTGTAGAGATTGGGACATGATGTAACTGACCCTGGGCATAGTGAATCCTATGTGTAAAGCATGATTAATGTGTCATTAACCCATTGTTCCAATATCAGGACCAAGTCCATTCCTCTGATCAGTGACACCACATTGGTTCATCCCATGATGAGCGACTATGAGAGTACCATAACAACAAGGTGTACGATCACTTGGCATTTTATTGAAGGGAGGAGTGATTTTAGTTTTGTGGCACTTCCTTTGTTGTTTTTTTTTCTTTTTATTTTTCTTATTGCTGAATCCAGAGAAGCTACCAACCTTTAGGTATGGATGCATTTCTTTCTAGTGGGACCCTCTAGAACAACATTGGATTTTTGAGTGCCTTTTTAATTACTCTTACTCCCATTTTTTGTTAGATCTACAAGGATCTTAGTACAACCACATTGCATGATAACTCCCACAGATGTCACCAAAGAGAATCCCCAAGTCCCCTTGATGTCACACCCTAATCATTTCCTCTTGATCCATCCTTCTTCATTCTGGGTACAATGAACACAAAATTAACTTTTAAGTTTTAAAAATGTCAAGAAAATCAGTGTACCTTGGAACAGAACTTCTTTTTTGTAGAATGGATGAGTGGATGTAATGGGCTCACTGTCCACATAATTGATCACTCGAGACTCAATAACATAGAACACACCTCAACTAATGAGCCACATGAGTGTTTTATTTGTAGACGAGATTACTTATAAAAACATAAAAAGACAAAAAGGCAAAAAGATAAAACAAGAGATTGAAAAATGAAAAACTAGAAAACAAAAAGATGTAAAATTGAAGAAAATGAAAAAGTGGTTATTAATCCTGCTTATTACTAGAATGGGGGATATCCCCTATAACTAAATAGTTAAGGATGGAAAGGATTAATAAATGGAAGATGAGGATCCTTTCATGTTGGAAATATTGGGACTTGGTCATACTTACCCCATCAGGGTTCACACACCTAATTATAGTAAAAATAGTAGGGCAATTTATGAGATGTCATTTTCGGATAGAGAGTTGACCCACTATGATATTTGGGACTGTTAGATGGTATGCAAGGATTAGGATGTCACCCTCCATGGCTATATTCATTGGGTCGTATGGTTGTTGGAGTGTTAATTGGTGGCCATGATGAAGTAACACGAGGCGTTGGGTTCGAAGAGAAGGATGCACCACATTTTTGGACTTGTGCTAAGTTGGAGGATGCAATGGCCTTGAAATTGTATTTTCCCTTCCTAGGGTCATTTCTAAAGAACGAATGCCTTTGATGTTGCTAAGGCCTCTCACTCCTGTTGGAAACAGTAGCACAAGTAATGTTCATGGGTTGTTACTATGCTGCAGACACCTTAGGAACAGTTGGTGGCGATGTAGAAGGAGGGAAAAAATGAGAATGTTGCAAATTAGGAGAAGTGTAAGGTGCATAAGGTGGTGCTTGTGTTGAGGACATGGGCTGATAGTATTGAGGAGAATGGTAATGTAATGATATGGAGTATGTTGATCCAATTGTGGAAACAGGATGTTGAACTAGATAAGCATTTGGATTCGGATGATAAGAAGGGTGTCTCTAGTTTAGGGGTGGCTTCCCCTATGACTAAGATTATTTCCACTGTGATCAAACACAATATCTCTGTATGAACTTTGGTTGTAACGTGTTTTCCCAATGCTCATATAAATGTAACAAGATTGGGCATTGGCCCTTGGGGTGATCGTACAGGTAGATGTTACATTCATACATATGATTGGCAGTTGAGCTCTTATTTTTCTTATCTATTATTTTTGATTATATAATGATACTTGGTTCTACTTCTTGGGTTGTCAAAACTCTATCTCCAATAATATCAATATATTCTCCACACTTTTTATGTGTCCATTCCAACATCTTATTGATCTTTGCCTCGACTTCTTATAGTGATTGTTGTGTTAGCAAAGATGATTTTTCCTCCTTGAGATAGGTTGATTTCTCCTTTTTATGATTATGGACCTTTGTTAAGTTGAGATTTTGGTCCTGTTGTTGTTTTTCAACACTCTCCCATCTAGCCATTTCTCCTTCTTCTTTTGCTACCTTCTTAATAAGCTCTTGGACTTGATGGGTTCATAGTTCATATAGTTGACCTTGGGCATACATCCCTAGGGTTTCTCTTGTTGCATCACGAAGCCCATCAATGATATGGTACATTAGCCTTTCCTCAAAGAACTTATGGCCTGGACAGTTTTTTAATAGTGCATAATATCTTTCTAAGGCCATGTCCAAGGGTTCATGTTGTGCTTGTTTCCAATCTTGGGTTTGTTTTCTCAAGGCTGACACTCTTGCGTAGGTTTGATATCTTTAATTAAATAGTTCTACCATTATTGGCCAACATCATATTGAATTTGGTTTTAATGATCTATACCATACTTTCACTTGGCCAACAAGTGTCATAGGAAAGAGCTTGATTTTTTGCCAACCATTATCAATGTTGTTCCATGCACAAGAATCATATAAGGCTTGTAAATGTTGATGCAGATCTAAGTCATAGCCTCTTGAGAAATGAGGGAAGCTGTTTAAATTAAGCTTGGGTAGATGACTCTCTTTACGATGCCTATGGGAGATTCAAACAACCTCTTGTATTTGCGTAAAGCATGTAGTGGCCAGTAGGGGTTCATTGTTATTCAGTAAGTTGTGCTTTCGTGCGTTGGGATGGTGTTGCCTTCATTTATGTTTATAAGAAACCCCCACCTTGGGTTGCGTACTCCAATCTTCATTCTCATATAGTTCGTTGGTTCTCCAATGAAATTCCTTACTAGATGTGGCATTATTATTGTCTTGTAGGAGAGGCATGGTTGTGTAATTGTGTGTGAATTTATGTGTGACTTTTTATAATGATTTCTTTCTAGAAGATATATCATTAATTCCTATACAGCGGCCTTGTATGATATAACTAATCTAGATAACTAGCATCATCCCTAGCAACGGTGCCAATGATGAGTGGCGAGGTACCCCTACACAACCATACGAATACGAGCATTTCACGCATGATCTGGTCAAACTCCATAGACGGGCTAGTTATGGAATCTAAACAGTTAGCCTTAGGTCACAGTTTTCTATCATCCCACCTGGACTAATATTAACTGTGTCATGTATGGTTTAGTCCAGAGTGAGGTGTATGATGTGTTCTAACCTAATGCTACTCCTGAAGGAAATGGAAGATAATGTTAACTAAGCTAAGAAAGAAAGGGTGAGAGAGAATCTAAGCTAGCCTAAGTGTGATGAGCATTGGTTCCTCAATCATCTGTACACATCTTGGACTTTGTGCAGGACTACCACTAGGATTACCAAGCCCAGATCCTAGGTACGCTATTAGGTTACCAAGTAGTCACACTTAAATGCTTGTAATCAAGTTGTACTCATTTTGCGTTTTAACAGGAGTTTAGGATGAGAAGATATTAACAAAGAAAGTAGTAAATAAAAATTAATTAAATGATAAAGCTAAGTGAATATTGTAATGATGAAGTAATCTCGATCTTTATTTTCGATCATGTGCGTGTCCAAGTACATCACACTCGAATAAAGGATGCTGTACAATTACAATCACCACACTACAGGCATACACTGGGAGGAAAAGGGTTGAGAGAAAAATGAAAACTAAAATCAAAACTAACTCTAAAACTAACTTATGCCTATTGGAGCTACCTAACTCTTATTTATAGATGAGGAGACAGGCTACGATATTGTGGCTAGGCTGTGATATTGCGGCTAGGCTACGATATCGTGTACGCAATATCACGATTACCTAAATGATGACTCATTAGCAACATAAATGGAAACGTAAATGAAATCATAAATAAAAATGTAAACAAAAATGTAAAGCTAAACCTAAACAAAAATGAAAATGTGAACATAAATGGAATTACAAATCTAGAATGGAAAAAGACACAGAAATAGAAATGTGAACTTAGATCTATACAACAATGAACTATGACTTTAATAAAATGGAAAATAAAGTAGTAGATTCAAAAAGTACAAATTTTGTGCTAAGTGCACAAGAAGTTGGTTGAGGAAGCTTGAAGTCCATTAGAGCCTATGATCTGCACTTAAAAATCCATGATCTGGATGCTTCCCAACCCTAGTTCTAGCATCTTCATTAGGTAGCTTTCACCCCATTAAACCCGAGGGAAAATTTCATTGTAAATGTGAATATTGTAGCCCACAATGGGCACTTTCACATACTTTATACTTTTGGAGGTAAACAATGCTTCATAAGTGATTAAAACATCATTCCCTAAGTGAAAAAGTTACCCAATGTCTATATTTGGGCTTGGGAAGGTCGAAAATGCCTTTTGGAATGTCAAAAAAGACAATTTGATGGGTTTTATGGGGGGTAGACATTTTTCTACGCTAAAAACACATGCAGGGGGGTAGATCTTACTTACCCATAGCATGGAAGGGTGTAGGTTTTGAAAACTTTCCCCCCTTCAATATGGAGTCTAAAGGCATATTCTGGAAAGTTTCCCCCTAGCTTGTGAAGTTTTTCCTAGCTTGGAAACTTTTCTCCTTAGTGTGGAAAATTCAAACCCTCTGCATGGAAGCCACAAGAAGA
This sequence comes from Gnetum montanum, assembly GCA_015680685.1. NCBI lineage: Eukaryota > Viridiplantae > Streptophyta > Gnetopsida > Gnetales > Gnetaceae > Gnetum > Gnetum montanum. The sequence continues at coordinate 10,918 of MNCI01017404.1, forward strand.
AAAATTCATCAAGTTATGCACTTCAACATTGACTAGCCACGTTAACAAGCATGGTGAAGAGCTAAACATGGAAGATTCATCTCTAGCATGGAAGGGGTACCTTGTTTACTATTTTTAGTAAATAGAATGGCCATGGGAGTAAGAACCTACTATTTAAAGTAACCCCCCAGATTTTGGCACCCATTTCAAATAAATTTGGTAGCTAATTTGCAACAAAATTACATCAAATTTGTAGCCATTTTACAACCAATTTGTAGCTATTGCATAACCAATTTGAAACCTAATCATAGCTAATTTGCAACCCCATTCATGGCCCAAAGATTCTATAAAAGCCTAACTCCAACACAATTTTTGGACAAGGTTCTAGTCCTTCTTTTTGAGGCTCTAGAAATTCTTTAAAGGTTGAGAAATTTTTAACATGCAAAAAATTTGGCAGTTGTAACAATATTCAATAGCACTTTGCATACATGCAGCTCCACACCTCAAACATTTTTAGGCACTCAAGAGCTCTTGCAAGTTCTCATACTTGTAATATCTTGAGCCCCAACATGGAAGCATTGAGGCCTTGAGATTTGGTGGATTTTGATATTAACATTGCACTTATCGGCCTTTAAACCTAGAGTAGAGTAACTTAGCATCCAAATATTTTCCCCTTCTCATATCCCCCAACCACAACACCCTTCCCATCCCCCTGTAGCAGCAACCAAATTAGTAGATCCAAGGTTGCAATAGTAAAGGAAGGTTTGATAACATCTAGAGTGGCTTAGCACCTAGATTGTGAAGTAGATCATCTCAAATTCAACAATATTTGAACCCTTGCTCAAGTGAAACCCCTTTTTTGCTCATCTAAGCATTATTTGTATGCATTTTTCTAACTTCTTTATTCTTTTCTTAATAAAGTTTTGAGTTTTGAGTTTTTTGTTCAAAAATAAATTTATTATTTGTGCATTAATTGGATGTATTTATATTTCCATGTTTTGCATCTCTTAAGTTTCTAGTTAATCTGCTAGATCAGCCATGGCACCTGGAATTTCATTTTCATCATGAAGGCCCTAGGGATTCATGGTTGAGGAACTGCTTGCACTAAGAATCCTTGGTTTTCTTCCCATTCCAACAATCAAGGTTTTTAGCTACAACATGTAGCACCATGGGTAAGAGATGGTGACTGAAGTTGTTATTGAAAAAGTGGCTAAAGCACTTAGTACACCTATGATGTCTATACTAGATGTTTCTACACTTAGAGATGTGCAAACCTCTGCAGGAACCATTAGTGGTAGATTGAATGCAACCTAGCATGAGGAATTGCTAGACCAACTAGTGGGAATTGGGCAACCAATTCTGAATGTCTTTGATCTTCCAAATACCATCATTACAACATCTATTGTGACTTCCTAGAACAAAGCTTGTGTGGAATCCTTGATAAATATTTAATCTTGGTTACCATAATCTTCGTCACTAAACCAATGTTAGTTTCCATACCAATTGATAAGCAATGAGACATATCTATGCCCAACCATATGAATCACAAGTGTTCACGCATGATCTGGTTGAATTCCATGGATGGGACTAGTTGTGGCATCAAGATCACTATGCCTTGATTGCAATTTACTATCTTCCCACTTGGACTAGTGGTAGCTTTGTCACATATGATTTAGTCTAGAGTGAGGCATATGATTTTTATTATTTTATATTTTATTGTTCTAGGATTAACAATAGGTTGAAAATCAATTTATAATTAATTCAACTAACCTAATTACTAATTAATAATCAACTATCATAACATATGCATCTGATCCCACTTCTTGTGCACATCGTAAACACCTATAACACTACTGGGTTACCAAATGTTAAGTGTTACTGGGATTACCAAGAGTCATATGTATGCTTGAAGTGATCGTACTTATGTGCTTAATTAATTATCATGCATGAAAATGTAAATATTAACTAAGTACATGAAAAGTAAATTTCATGGAAAGCAAATCTAATCTAAGTCAAAGTGCTACAATGAATAAGAATCAATCTCGATCTTATTGTCGTTCATGGAACATGTCTAGGTACATTGCCAATTGAATAATACTTCATACAATTGACTCAAATCCACTCTATGGGCACTCATTGACTATTCTGTAAGATTATAGAATAAAACTACAAGAGTTTACCTACTCTATTAACAAAACTATGAAAAAATATGTAAAAATATTACCCAAACCATGCACCTAGGCGCTATATTTATAGGTTGGCCCATATCCCTTAATATTGAATATTTGACAATGCATCTAGGGGCCCAATATTGGGTATCCTCCAATATCAGATATCGAAGGTAGGAAAATCATGACTCATCATATCCCCATGACTAAATGAAAACTCATCCTCAAGTTAAACAAAATGAGGAACAAGTTCCTTACAAAATATTGGGAATGTATGGGATTATTAACTGATATGCAAGCTACTAACTAACTCTAAGTGCCACATTACAAAATTTTATTCGAGTGAATGCATACAAAATGATATAGTAACAAAAAGATTGCATAGACATTAAAGATTACAAAATTCATATAGGTCTTTAAAAATATGCTAAAGATGATTCTTCTTGTTCTCACTAATGGTGGAAAAATTTTAACCTTGATTGTTATGTCGATGCTTTTTTAGTTATGCAAAACATTCTTGAAGGATGGAATGAAATTTCTTCTTATCATCCCATGGATATAGCAATCATGTGAATTTTGAGCTACTATCTCGTATGTCCTACAATTTTCCCATGGTTATATTCTTTGTTGTCCCTCTCTTGGCTTTGTTTTCGTGCCTGGTAAAAGACCTTCTTCCTTAGGTGTTTCTTTTAGCATCACCTGTAGTCACCAAAGGATAAAAATTAGTTGTGGTAAATTTTCCTTAATAATTAACCCTTTTCAAATCCATTAATTTTCTTGTAAGCACAAGATGATTACAACATACTATGCCCAAAGGTATGAGGTAACTAAAATCATCAAGCTATTCACATTATTTTGATCAATTACTATTAGTTACCATGATGTTCAAAAATAGGATGTTGGAAAATTTTTAAGTAAGCATCCCTAGCCCCCATGACTAATAAGCGTAACTCCAAAACCACATAGGTTTTTGAATAATATTAATGGATATGGAAATAGAAAAGTAGGACAAATTAATGAAACAAATGAGAAGTAGTCCCAAAATCATGCTTAAATTCAAAGAAACTATCATTGATGTTCTAAAAGATGTGAAGGTTAGTTCAAAGCCATGATCAACAAAAGTTATGCAAGTTAGTCCTTCCCAAAGTAGGCTCTAGCCATAATGCCCTTGAATAACCACTTTTATAGATGTCCATGGACACTCAAGAAGTTAAATGTAGACCATGCCTTTGTCTCAAACAACACACAACTACCATGGTTGGGAAGTTGCACTATACTACACAAGACCAAAATGCTTATAATTGCATGCAGCAGTGAGTTGAATAATAGAATATGAAGAGATTGCAGAGATTGGGATGTAAGGTACTTTGACCATGTCCACAATAGGTTTTTGTGATAATTGTGATTAAAATGATCAACATACTTATCCATCCAAGTTTAGACCAAGTCCATAGCATGAACAGTGACCTCACATTGATGTGTTCCATCCTGCCAACCACCATGAGTCCACAACCATCTCAAAGAACAATCATCACTCCAAAAGGAAAAGAAAAGAGAAGAAGGAAGGGCCTTAGTTAGAGGGTCACTTTTAGGCATGGGCAACATGTCTTTCCAGCCCCATAATCAGTGCTTGTAGCCCATTATTGCATCTAAGGGGTGTGCTTTAAATTACCATTATTGTTTTTATTTTTTATTTTTTTTGCTCTTTTTATTTTTATTTTTTTTCTTTTTTCTGATGGAAACCACACCATGCAAAGATAGAGCTTCCCTTTTATTGATTGATGAAGGAGTGATGATACATTCTAAGAAGATTCATAAACCACATGAAGAAAGTCAAGAAGAGAACCCAACAAGTCTCCTTGACGTCACATCCTTTGCCATTTCCACTTGGTCATTCCATATTTCTTTAAGGTACAATGATCATTGATTACTTTTGGTTTCATAAAAGAAGAACCAAATTGTTTCCATGAAAAGGACCTTTTATTCAAAGAACTGGAGAGATGGATGAGGTGGTCTCATTGCTTTACACAATTACTTACCCAATCATCTTGATAGCATAGCACAAAAAACCCAACAAATAGCATTGAATTCTACATCATGACATGGAAATTTTATTAATAAAAACATAAAATACATTCACAAAACATAAAGAAAATGGTTTAAGAAAAGAGAAAAATATAAAGAAAAGAAAAATATTAAGAAATGAAAAAATATGAAGAATTAGAAAATTTCAGAATCGATAAGAAAATCACTTACTTCCATGCATCTTTGAAATAGTTTTATATTCTCATTTTCAAGCCACCAGGTGTCTTCTAGTTTAGTGGCTACTACATACACTAGCTTGTGCTCATACACTTGCTCTTGAACTTTATGGTTGGCTAGTATAGGGGTTGTGTTAATATGTTGAACTTCCATGGTCAGCCACAATTGCATCCTTTATCATTATTGATGATCCATGGATTCTTCTGTCTCTCCAAAATGATAGGCTTATCATTTATGTCTTGTGTTGGAGTGTTGATGATTGTTGGATTTTGCGTATGGTTAGGAGACATCAGTTTTGTGAGGAAGGTTGTTGCATCAAATTGGTCTTGTGCTAGTTTAGGTGATGTAGTAAGTCCATGAGTGTTTTGCCTCAGCATACAACCTTTCCTCTAGAAGGGATACTTCCAACATTGTGGTTGAGATCTACTAGCATTAACATTTACATGTATGTTTGTAGCACAAATGGCATTCTCTCATTAATGTTGTGATGTTGAACCTTCTTGTGTTGTTTAAGGTGACATATGGAGAAGGTGAGTATGAAAATATTGAGGATATGATGTAGGGTGAGAGGTGTGAGGTGGTGATCTCATATATGATGTTGCAGGATAATGATATCTGGGAGAGTGGTAGTAGTGATTTGAAGTAGAGGAAGTAAAACTAGTTGGTAAAATAGGATGTTGAACATAATATCCATGTGGGTTTGATTGGTAGAAAAGATATGGCTAGTTTGGTGGTGGCCTCTCCCATGACTATGGTTGTTACCACTATGGTTCATGCTAGTGTTAAGGCTAGTAATAAGTTTCCCCAAGATAGTATGGTTGGTTTTGGAGCTGTCTAAAATTACTATGTGAAAGAGGAAATATCCTAGGCATGTACTTCTATACAAATGTCAAATTTAATGCTGCCACCCAACTCTTATGTAGATGCAACAAGATTAGTCAATGGCTTTTTAGATGATCATATACACAACTATCACATCCATTATCTTTGTCTATGCTTGAGTCTATAGCCTCAATTTCTTTAGCCATTTTTCTTGTTTGTCAAAAAGTGTTCCTAGCTGTTTCTTGATTCCTTTTCCTTCTTTTGTTTTGATCACTTGATTTTCTTTGTGTCACTCTCTCCTCTATGGTTTCTATGCAAGTTTTAACTTTCACATTCATCAATTCTAACATCTTATCCAACCTTTCCTCAAGCTCAACAAGAGAATTTTGTGTTGGCAAGGTTCATTGTAAAATCATCTCATCAAGAGTTGCCTCCTTTTCCTCATCATAGATATGGACCATTTTCTTTTGAAGACTTGGGTCCTAGTTTTTTTCGTCAACATTCTCCCATTTGCATAGCTCTCCTTCTTCTTTTGCCACATGCTTGATCAACTCTCAAATCTGATGGGTTCATAGCTCATATAATTAACCTAGAGCATACATCCCAAGGATCTCCCTTGTTTTATTATAAATTCCATTGATGATGTGAAAAAGTTACCTTTTCTCAGAGAAATCATGGCTAGAACATCTATGTAGTAGTGAATAGTATCTATCCAAGGCCACATCCAAGGATTCATGATTTTCATGCTTCCACTCTTGGATTTGTCTCCTTAAATTGGGCATCCACGTCTAGGTTTGGTATTTTTCATTGAAAAGTTCCAACATTTTGGACCACTATCAGATTGAATTTCATTTCAATGATCAATACCATACTTTGGCTCTATCAATTAATGTTCTAGGGAAGAGCTTAAGCTTTTTTCATCCACTTTCAATGTTGTATGAGGCACATGCATCATGGAAGGCTTGTAGATGATTTTGTGCATTTGAATCATAGCCTCCTACAAATTTAGGGATATTGGTCTTAATTGCCTCCATGATTTGCATCAGGCTCTTGGTGGCCAATAAGGGTTCATCGTCATTAGACATGTTGTGATGAAAATTTCTATTTCTATTCATTTGATTATGAAAATATTATCTATGCTCATGGTGATGTCTTTGATTTTACCCTTAGGTTTGATTTCTACCTTTGTCTTGACCCTATAGTGGAGCTCTATATCTATACCTACATTCATCTTCATTAAAACTAGGCATTGAAGAGGAAGAGAAAGATGAAGAATTGGAAGAATCACCATGGCTTCTATAGTTCTTCCTATGGTCCCTTGATTTATCTTGTTTATGTTTAGAGGAGGTCCTAGGCCTTAAAGCCCTTCTTGACCTAGGACTTACTCCATGTCCTCTAGGATTGTCTACACTAGTTGAATGCAGTCTTTGAGTGTAATAAGAGTCTAAATGACCATAGGAAATACTTGTTTGAGGTTGTTGACTCCAATTTTCTTTAGTATATATCCTATCATTTCACCTATGTGTTCTCATCATATGATGCATTATTGGTCCTATGTGAAGAAGACATGGTTTTTTCTGATAACACGTGTGACTTAAAATATTAATGTTTGCTAAAGATAAATCACTAATACTTTTACAGCAATCATTTGTGATATAACTAATCTAGATACTATCACCATCTCTGGCAACGATGCCAATGATGAGCAGCAAGGTAACCTTACACCCAACCATATGAATCACAAGTGTTCATGCATGATTTGGTCAAATTCCATGGATGGGACTAGTTGTGGAATCTAGATCACTATGTCTTGATAGCAATTCATTGTCACATAATGTTTAGTCCAAAGTGAGGCATATGATTTTTATTATTTTATATTTTATTATTAACAATAGGTGGAAACTCAATTTATAATCAATTCAACTAACCTAATTGCTAATTAATAATAAGCTATGCTAATATAAGTATCTAATTCCACTTCCTATGCACATCCTCAACACATATAACACTACTAGGTTGCCAAACGTTAAGCATTGCTAGGATTACCAAGAGTCATACGCAAGCTCGAAGCAATCGTACTTATATTCTTAAGTAATTATCATGCATGAAAATGTAATTGGAAAATGAGTAAATATCTTTAAAAAAATTAAATGATAAATAGGCTTTATGATGAAAACACTATTAAAACTTGTTAGAGTTTGATTTTACATCACTTGGACAACTTTAATCACCCAAGGATTTAGGTCCATAAAAAAATTAATACGTTATATATCATCTTAAAAAATTTGCAACTATTAATGATATGTATCATTTTTCCTAACAACTTCCTTGGAATTCTTTGTAGTCTCTTCTAAACTTATTTGAACTTTGGCTAGTTCATTAGGAACTTAGCATATCTCATTTTTACAAATTATAGTCTTGATTATTTTTTAACTTTACAAATTATTTCTTTATAAGTATTTTTCTTTCTTAATCATCATAACTTTTCAGATGGCCTTCTCTTCTCATTTAAAAAACTAGACTAAGCTACATATGACACATAATGAACACAAGGACTAGAACTCTAATCATTATCAAGGGAACAATACATTATGGAGTACCAATATGAGTAATAGATAAGGTAGACTCTATTCAAACAACCAAAGAGGATGATGGTGTAAAGGATGATTCAAACACTTGATCTTGGACTTTATCTAGGACAACTATAGGGGAAGATGGATGTTCAAAAGTATATTGAATAACATCTACAATAATGATATTAGTTGATGGTTCTAAAGCAAGTAGTGATCGAAATTTTGGTTATTTCTATTGCATAGTGTACTTTAACAAATCCATTTGTTTTTGTAATATTTTAAGCCTTCTTAATATTTAACAACTTCACTTTCTTTAAAACTTAAATTTAATCTATAACTTTTAACAAAATGACTTACTATATGCATGTATTTCTTGAGTTCTTGAATATTTATTTACAAAGGTTGATGTTCATTACTAAGCTCCTCATTGGTGTTATGAAGATCTTCCACTTATTGCTTGAGCTTAAAGTATTTATTCTTATGTTCATCAACATCTTATTGACATGTGTCCTTTATGTTTACAACTACTTCCATTATATTTGTAGATCGAGATTATTGTCCTTGTTCTTTATCTAGTAATTGCAACTTGGGTTTGATATATGAATTATATTATTTTACTATCTAAGAAATATTTTAAAAATATTTCTTCATCTTATCATATTTGTTGATTTATGTTTAGAGCATTTTATCCCAATTTTCCTTTTCTTTCTCAATAATTAACAATCTTCTTACTACACCTAAAATTTCATCATCTTTGCAATCATGAACCTGGTGAAATGCTACATAGTGAATCATGGATTATAGATACAAATAAATCCCTACTCTTATAGGCCCATTCTCATTTAATTTTGGCCAAGAGGCCAACTTGTCTTGTAGGATAGGGGGTAGGGGGAAGTGGATTTGTCGCCCTCCACATCACGTTCCACGTAAGATCCCATGACATGGGAAAAAACATGAATAAAAAAGCCACACCTTTTTGTATTCCCATTGAGCATAATATGAACCAAAGAGCCATAGCTTTTCATATTCCCGCTGCATACATAAAAAAGCCAAATGCAACCAAATGCAAAATGTGAATGGGAATGGGAATGAGAATTCCATTTCCATTCTATCTCTATCTCTATTTGCAACTACTACTGCAAGCCACCTAGCCCAACTGAACCAGTTTCGATGATGCTAGCTTCAGAGCTCTTCCAGAGCACTAAAAGGGTACTTACGATGGTGGCCCATGCTTCAGCTACAATAACAAGCTCATTAACATGCACTTATTCAACCAAGGAAGGAATAAGGTAGTAGGCCAGTCAGCCCTTGCTGCATCCTTACTTAACACTAAGGACCATGACATGAACACATCATCAACAATCATAATAAAATTTTTATTATAATAGCTAAAAGATCCCTTCATTTAGGTTTCTTTTTTTTTGGATAAAATTTATATATGAATTAGGCCAATATTTTTCTTAAATAGCTTTGTTTGAATGTATGTTTTAAGCATAAAATTTTGTAGGTAGGAGTAAGATGAGGGGTAGAGCCAAAGGCATTGAGGAAAGATGGTAATGGCTACAATTCAAGATGCAGCTTAAGGGGAAGGGTCTTCTGAAGTTTTTGTGTCAATAATAGCCTTTGGTTATTGTAATCTCTTTCTAGAAACAAACTTTCTACCAATATTTTTTTGTGTGTTTTTGTTAATTTTTTATAGTGAATTGTAACATGTTGAACATTACATTTTGATGATTTTGTGCAATTTTCATAGTTTCACTTCAAGCTGAGCTCTTCTGTCATCAGTACTTAGCATGCCTTCCTATACATTTGCATTCCCAATGCAAAAACATTCCAAATTTTGGTTTTGTTCTTTTTTCAATGCTTTATGGAGTGGTAAGGAATTCTAAAATTATAATTTTTTGCTACTATCTTGAGTAATCTTCTTTTGCTACATCCTTTTTCAATGTAAAGGAACATTTGTAAGTTCATTTTCTCTTTATCTCATTGTATATTTTGTGTAGGTTTTATCATTTCTATGGCTATGCTTTGAAATTTAGCAGTTACCATGGAGTAGATGCATTTAGTTGTTACAATTGTGACTACTTTTTCATTTGCAATATGCATTTTAATAAAATGCAAAAGTGTTAGCATTTTTACTAGCACATGAAAATTATTAGCCAATTTGAGATGTCAGCCTGACTTCAATCATAATTTTAATAATTTTTCCTACTTATTGAGAGGACTTAAAGAGTTCAAATTTGATAATTTCTTCTTACCTTCTCGCATGCAGTGAGGCCTTTTCTTTATGTACATATTCTTTGATTGATGGAATCTAATGGATGATATGGTTGTTAACATGGTAAATTTTAAAAGCAAGAACTTCTACACCTCTAGTAGCCTAGATCCTAGAAAGATCTCTGGCAAGATCATGCTATGATGATTCTAGCTAATGCTGAGGAAAATGGCGACAAGCTCTCTACCAACGCACATGTCTTGTCATAATCATAAATAACCAATTATTTATAAATCTTTCCTAACCAAAGAGTCAGTGCAGGAGAGCCAACGATTATATTTATCTAGGTTATTTATAATCTCGGTTATATATAATTATATATTTATAATCATAAACATAAATGATTATATATAATGGTTATAAACATTTCATCATAAATAAAGTTAGTTATTTATAATCATTTCATTATATATATCTTATGGATAATGCTAACCGAGATATAATCATTATGGGTTAGNTCTTCATATTCCCTCACTCGCATGTGCCACATGCATGAGAGCTAAATAATTAGTGTAGGGGAGCTAAATCTCTACTCAATTAATGTTCCCTAACCTCTAAGCTTCCCATTCATCTCTTTGTATTTCCTCGCATGCATGTACCATATGCAAGGGAGCCAAAGAGTCACTACAAGGGAGCCAAATCTCTATTCAATTGATGCCCCCCAACCCTTGGGCTCCCCATTCATATCTTCATATTCTCTCATGTATAGGGCCCGACGTGGATAATAATGAATATTTATTATTATAAACCATGGGTAATATTGAATATTTATTATTATTATAAATGGTGATGGTTACAATTATAGCAATAATGAATATTTATTATTATTATAAATGATGATGATTATGGTTACAGTGACAGTTACGATCATGGCAATGGTTAAGGTGATGATGGTTACAGTGTGATGCAGCATTTAAAAATATTGAACTTAGGCATCGTGTTACAAGATTAAGAGGTGCCATATTGGAATTCATGCATTTTCAGAAACATGGATTCTGCTACTATTAGTCCCAATAGAGAAGGTGAAGAACACTTTCTTCAAGATCAATAACAACAACCATCTACTGCAACAAGTAGTGCAACAATTATTTACTGCAACAAGTAATGCAATCTCTACTTATATGTGAAGGTGCAAGGGTAATGCTTACAATTAACCTTTGGCTTGAAACAAGATTGGTGAATGGCACACTTGGCATGATTCATAGTATTATGTATCCTTAAGGTAAATAACCACCTACATTACCATTATACGTTATTGTTGATTTTGACTCCTACATCGGATGTGCCTTTGATAATGGTAATCCTCATCATGTGTCAATTGTACCTGTGGTCCAAGGAGCACCTTGTCAGTCATCATTACAGTTGGCATGAGCCATGACTATTCATAAATCTCAAGGAATGACACTAGATAAGGCTACTATTCACATTAGTTCAAGAGAAGTTATTGGGCTAACGTTTGTTGTATTATCTAGAGTCAAGACCATTGATTCTTTAAAGATTCATCCTCCTTTTCATGTGCAAGGATACAGAAAGATTTTAGATGCTAAACATCTCCAAAGCAGAATTGCACAACAAGTTCGTTTTGCTCAATTGGAGGATTAGGCATATTGAGTTCACACTTATTATAGTATTTTACCTTTTTCTCAATCCTATTATACAACTCTATAATGTTTGTTGCAATAATTGTGCAATGTATTCCTTCATAAACATATACAAAATATATAAACTTTTATTTTAACCAATTTATGTTTACTAGTATATATTATTTGGAATGCAAATAGTGATGATAACTTAAAAAATAAAAAAATAATTAAATTCTAATCATAGCTCACGAAACCTCTACACAAGAGAACTTACAAGTGTAATGTTTGTTGCATTATCTAGAGTCAAAGACCATTGATTCTTTAAAGATTCATTCTCCTTTCTATATGCAAAGATATAAAAAGATTTCATATGCTACACATCTCCAAAGCAGAATTGCATAGCAAGTTCGTTTTGCTTAATTGGAGGATTAGGCATATTAAGTTCACACTTACCATTGTATTTTACCTTTTTCTCAATCCTATTATATAGCTTTGTAATGTTTGTTGCAATAGTTGTACAATGTATTCCTTCATCAACATATACGAAATATATAAACTTTTATTTTAACCAATTTATGTTTACCAGTATATTTTATTTAGAATGAAAATAGTGATGATAACTTAAAAAATAAAAAAAAATTAAATTCTACTCATAGCTCGCAAAACCGCTCTACTAGCTTATATATATATATATGTATATTGGCTGAGATAATTTTTTTTTTTTAAAAAATGATGTTAACCAAGCCCGACTGGACGAGGTAACAAGATAACTTGCTTTTTACAAGAGGGAATACATGGATATATATAGGATATATTGACTCTATTTATGTGTCTTCCATGCCAATTAATTAGATTCTTATCTTCAGCTACTACTGATGTCTTGTCGTTATCCACTCATCACCTTTAATATCGCTTTATGGATGGAGCAGATCTTGCCATGTGTTTGTGTGCAGTTGGTTAAAGTGCTTGTTTCTTAAGTAAAAAGATATGGGTTTGAAGCCCAAATAAGCACAAGTCACTAGCTTTGGATAATTGAAGCAGAAAAAACTCTAGACTCTGCCAGTAAACTCGGCAAGTTTCCTAGCAGGGATGAGCATAATTCTTACCGCTCATCCAGAGATTGGTAGCAAAGAAGCAACTTACAACTTACAATCTCTCCAAAATGATGGATCGGTAAAACAAATTTTTCCATGAAAAACATCAAAATTCAACATTTAATGGAATGGTTTAAAAGATAGATTATTACCCGGGAGCAGTATCAGAGAGACCAGTGGCTTCGGCAATAAGGAGTCCTCCGGGGCTTGCTCTCTGTGAGTAGTAGAGAGCTGCTTGAGGCTGT